>JZSA01001266.1:0-183317 GCA_000956155.1 Cotesia vestalis
ATATAGATAGCAAAAATAATTTAATTAAATGTCAACAAAAAAAAATTTACCCGTCAGTTAAGATGGATTAGCTGCAAAGTCTGTAAGACAGCAGCCATTTTTATGTAGTTATTTGTAGTTCACTCAGTTATTCGATTAACAATTCCAAAATTTTCTTTATTGACTAAATATATGACTCATTTTGAAATGTCGAAGTCATATTCCTAATTAGTAGCAATATATATTGTTAGAAATGTCTATGCAACATGAATTATAGCATCCACTAATATAGAATATACCAAAAATTTTTTCCATGCATTACTTAGTCTATATCTTTTTTAAGGTATTGATCAAAATTTTTCGTGATAAAAATATAAATACTAAACAGTATATTCTTAATTTTTATAAAGAGCATACGATAGTGAATATAAATTAGTTATAGTTGTTGGTAACAGGCTATTGATAATAAAACTATAATTTTTTTTTTTTTAATTTCAGATATGTCCTATAAACCACGACATCCGGTAATTGAGGGTAAGTTTTCATTACAGTAAATACAACAGTATTTATGTTTATATCGTATTTAAAATGACACATCGTTTAAATTTTTATGAAAATATCTCAACGTAATATTTTATGCTGAAGAATGTGAATTTCATAGAATATGCCAGAGAATGTGAAGTGGAACTACTAACAAAAGTAAAACCAGCCCTTAAAATATTTAATAAAGTATAGAATTTTTGCAATAATGTCCATGCATAGCTTGATATTTTATTAACAACAAAATTTTTTGGAGCATTTACTCCATGGAAAATTGAAAAATTTGTAAACACAGTTGATAAATAATATAATATTATTGTAAAATAATTTTTGACTCATAAAATGATTTTGAAATCTCCCGAAATTATTGTATTTACGTAAAAAAAAATCCAAAAATGTGCGTATTAAATTACAAAGCATTATTTCAGAACATAAAGTAATTACAATTATAATTTTAACTAAAAATATCTTTTTTGTCAAGAGAAACATGTTTAAGAAATAATAAATAATTTAAGTGACGAAATTTGCTAATGAAATCTATTTCTGAAGACATATCTTTGAGTACGAATAAATTCAAGTCTTACATAAACTTTTCTTGTTAATATTTTATAATCAAGTGACTTAAATCAAAATTAAAACCTGATAATTTATAAATAACATAACCGAACTCCTCAGACAGAGCTAGTGTATTTCAGTTTGGCACCAGCCTTTCTACATACTAGCTTAACTTGCAGTTTAATGGTTTATTATTAAATTATGGAAAAAGATTACAGTTTATATATTATATATGAAATTTAAATATTAACTCAATTCTTCTAGACAATTAATTTATCTCAATAATTGACATTGGTTTCTTGAAGTAATGTCGATCACTCGGGCTTACTTTGAAAGATAAATCTGTCAGTTTGAATGACATTTATCTTTTGTAATGAATAATTACTTTCTGAATCCATTCCACCAAATATATTTAAAGAGCTGTAGATAGATTCTCACATTGAGTTTTGATAACTTTTTTGTATCCAGATGTGGAATATAGAAATGTAGTTCATTCATGACTAAAAAAAAAGTATCAATTGAAATACGGCACATTATGGTTAAATATTCAGTTCAAAATGAAAGGAATTATTTATTCGTTCAAGAATAATTATTTTTGCTGTATTTGAATGCAGTCCCTATAAAAAATTGTAAGAAGAATCAACCGAATTTATATTTTTTTATTTCACTTAATCATTTAAAATATTTAATCTAAAATAACTTATAAAATTTTTGCTTCCTTTATTTTTACAAAAGTGTATTGAACCCTGAACCGTATTAAAGTTCAATTGATCGCTTTAGCGGTTTTGCCTATTTTGCTTAGTATGCTTGGTTAATGAAAGGCTCTAAGATATTCTATATAGTTGAGATATTATCAAAAACAGCGCTTTGCCAAAGTGATATACTATTTTCATGATTTCGTCGTTGTTTTATGGAAGGCTTGCGTGTTGGTTGTTCGAACTTATGCCTACGGTCATCCACAATCCTGGTTTAGTGTTAGTCACGGAAAAGAGTCCTTTTACTTCCATTCACATATGGCTCAGTATTACTATCTTCACTACATCAAACAGAGCGTTTCTGTGATTGTTTCCATATTATCTTGAATAAAAGTAAATCATCATGAAAATTATTTGAGATTGTGAGTCACGATTCTTAAACTATATAACGAGAAACATTAAGCTTAGCAGTGATATACTATTTTACTTATTCATTCAGTTTATACTATTTTATAAAAATAATTGGTTTAATAAACACGTAGGTTTCTTTAATGTAAATCGAAAAATTCTTCGTGAAATCGTGAGTGTAATGATAACGTAAATGAGGTTGGAGCAATAAAATAGTTTTCGATCAACAAGATAAATTTAACGATAATAGAAAAAAAATTTGGAAAAACTAAAATTGCGTGCTTCGCATGCCTTACACGTGCTAAAATTTGATGTAGTAAAAATAAAAATTGTGCATGCATTCACTGAAAAAAATTTTCACATATCTTTCTATATTATCGACAATAAATATTAAATTTTTTACAATAGATACATGAATGAATAGTATGTGCAATGGAGAATAAAATGTACTTAAATGCATACCTGAAAATAGAAAAAATTAACTAAAAATTTTAAGGAAAAATTATTTATACCATTATATCAAATAAAACAGTAGTTGTAAGTTGAGTATCAACAGCACTGCTAAGAAAATTGTAATGAAGTTTCTTTGCTTTATAAAGCAGATAACTTCAGAAGGAGAAATGTAAACGAAAGATTTTCTATTAAATTAAATTTCTCTGCAAACTTGAAAGTTGTCAGTCAGAATTTTAGTGACTGATACGATGATTTAATTAGTGATGATTTTTTTTTATTTACCTCTGATCTAAATTATTTATACTCAAATTTCGATTAGCTTGTTTGATAGAAAACAACAAACAATAAAGCCATGATACCAATCTTATGAGGAATAACTTTTAAAAACATCATTTATTTAAATCAACGCTTCCATCAAATGAATATTCATTTATAAAATATATTAAAATAAGTTTTAGTTTATTTACTGATTTTTTATTGGAGAATAAACGTATCTATCCTCAATTTCAGTTCTAAATACACTAGAAATTTAGATATATTAACGAAAGTAAGGTTTAAATTTATTAATTCGTGTTGTTCGTCAGGAACTAAGAAGTATTCAGAAGTTTGTACTAAATGTAAAGGATAATGTTTTGAAAAAATAGTAAAATATAGAAGAAAATTTACTGTTAACAGCAAGGTTCAAGACCTCAGTGATATTGTTATTTGGCAAGATTTCTTGTTTTACTTAGCAAGTGTATATAAACAACAAAGTTGCTTTCCTTAAGTTTATTTTTATAAATAAATTGTTACTTCTTCCACTTGAGTATCTATAATGACCTAGTAAAGTTTTTAAAATTTCAGTAAATACTACTTTTTAGGAGAACAAAGTTTCAAATTATAAATTGATGGCAAGCGCAAGTTCCCGACCTGAATTGAGTAGGTGGTCAATATTAGTTTTATTTCAGTTTCGCTACTAATGGTGTATATTATTACTTTGAAACATGCGGTTGACTTTGTAATATTAATTCTTCGTAGAAAACATTCCAGAATTTTATTCAAGTTTGTTCATCAAAGCTTTAATCTTTTAAGTTTCCACAAGTTTGAATAATATTTATAATTATAAATTAAAATATCAGACATTTATTTAAACATTGGAAGTAACTAATCATAAATCAACGATTCAATCATTATTTTACAGATCAACTATAGGACTGTTTATTTTTGATTTTCTGTTTTATGTCTATTAGCATTAAAGAAATTTTATACTGGTGAAATAGGTAGCTGTCCTGGGGTAATATCAGGATTTTATATTCCTTCTCTCTGTTTCCGATATTTTCATTTACTAAAAAGCTAGTCTGAGCTATTGTATAATCTCCAAAGGCTATCGTCATAAAAAGGATAACGATTCAATTTAAACAAAACAAAATGACAGTAGAGGATTGACGACAATAGACGATGTGATGACATGTGAAATTATTTAGCCTGGTGGCTAGCATATATACACAGATTATAGCTTCTATCAGCGTAAAAACACTTAGCCGATTGTTGCATTCACATTGCTAGCATTTTTTTTTTTTTGTTTTAGTCACTAAGAGTACGAAATTTGGGTAAAATATTTGTGTGAGCAAGATGATCCTGGTTTCACAGCTTTTTACGGTTGGCTTATTTATTCTTAGTTTTCTATAGCTACAAAAGTTTAATAAGAATGATTTTTGGAAATCTTTAAAGAACAAAAAATTAAATTATGCAACAATGAATAGTTCCGTGAGTTAATCACTTAAAATCTCAATCAAAGTTCATAATGACATCTAAAAAAATAACTTATAAGTTACAGAAGTTGTACACTAATAATGATTTAAAAAAGAACATAGGATATTCACTAAATACATAGAAATAATAAGCGAAAATGCTTAACAATAATATATTCATGAGAAAAACTAACTATTATATATTCATGTATAAAATCGTAAATGTTATTATACTTTGTTCTAAAAAGTTTGAATGAATTTTTATCTGACACAGATGTATAGAACTTTTACTCAGTTATATCAAAATCTCATTTTTCCTGGACGTACTAAAATTACTTCATTAACTTCATAAAACGTATTTTCAAGCTATACATTTTTTTTTTTTTTTTTCTGTAAAACCATAGATACATTTATGTGTATGAGCTGCAATTACTGTGAGTATTGTTTTTGTATGATTCTTTTAAATTAAGAAAAGTATTATAAGTAAGACGAAAATAATATAAATAATTGGCAGAAAGAGGAAAAGGAAAAAAAGTAAAAATAAAAAGTAATGTGAGTAAAGAACAAAAGTGCAGATGTTTTATAGGGAAAAAAGCAAGCCTTAAAAAGAAATGTGTTGGTGAATGTGTGTATTATGTAAGGAGTTGCCTCTGGGTAAGTATTTTTGCTCCAAAAGCAATTTATAGAACACAACTTTATCTCATACATGTCAACATTTGTATGGCGCTCTTATTGCACTGTATCAACGAAACTACATCAACAAAATACTTTAAAGATTATGTTTTTTATGTAGAAAGAATATGCGGAATTAAGTGTACGTAAAATCTAACACATTGAGAATTATTCAAAACTTTGTTTATTTTAATAACAGGTCAGTCCATTTCAAATTTATAGCTGATGTTATATATTATTTATATTGTTATGTATTGAAAATTTAAAATAGTAAAGAACAACATGCACAGATTAACATTTACAACTTGATAATAAGGCCACTATTATTGATTTTATCGTCTACGATATACTCTACATTGGGTCGTGCTCAGTTAACGACCTGGTATCACGCGATCAAAAGTGCTTCAAACGTGTAATAAAGTAATACGAAAATCAAGAACGGCGCTTTTGGTGTTTGAAACTGTATAAAATTTGCCATCGCTACCTTACATTACTTAGATATATCATTTATCTTATAATTTTAGTTGAAAGAAATTTTCTAAGGTAGTGAAAGTTATAAGAAATTGAACCTAGGGATGATAAAAATTTTTTTTGCCAACGATAGTGGCAAGACATGAATTTAATATCGGCTTAAAAGAAACTGAATACAAATAACAAGTATCATTACAAACAGTGGGTCGCGTTGAACAGCGCTCACAAGTATTTCCGGATTTTGGGTAGAAAAAATGAAGAAAAACAGTATTAGAGAGATGAGTTTCGAAAAACCGTAAAAACTAGATACCGAAAGGAATGAGACTTAGAAAACTGCAGGCGTCAGAGTTAAACTTCAGAAAAAAAAAAAAGAAATAAATAAAAATAAACAAAGATTAACCTTTTGTCGACAAGGCCGTTTCAGCATCCTTTTGTCTACATTGAGTATTCTGTCGCAACACTTTGTTTTACTCAGAACTCGGCCCAAAGACATTTTCTAGCTTTCTCGTTATTTTACTCTCTCCCTTTTCCTCATTACAGTTGGTTCTCTTCCTTACCGTACCGTAGAGATTACTTTCGGTGTCTGTTTGATTGAAACTTGCAGTAATTAATGGTAGCCTATTGCCACACTGTATATTTGCATTTATCAAGTTCTATTCAAAATTAACTTTTGTGATTATTGTGAAAAATGATACTGAGTAGATTGCATAACTAGTGTACTAAGATAATCCTCTTAAAGGTTTACTAAGACAATCATATATCTTAACTTTTGAAGGTTAAAAGTTTCAACTGATAATTAATCACTCAGAGAATTAGGAATGATATATATTATTAGAAATACTTTTGCTCGACAATATTTCGATATTTTTAATTACAATATTCATAATTTATAAATCATTTATACACTGATAAAAAATTTAACTTGACTCAGGAGCAAGAATCTTGAATAAAAAACACAATTTTAAAGAAAATTAATTTTTTTAGCCTAGAGGAAAAATTCTTGAGTCATTTTCTTCAAAATGATGTTCTTGGTTCAAGATTTTTGTTTTTGGGCCAAGTTAAATTTTTTATCAGTGAGCAATAATTTTGTCATCAAATATCCAAAAATGGTGTTATGTAATAATGTAATGCGTCATTTTTGAGACACGAAATGACGTTAAAAAACCTTCGTTATGTGACAAGTGTGATGTATTCAGGACGAGCCGTAGGGAAGCATGCATGGACCGAAAGTCTTTGTTCAGTTAGTTAAAAAAAACTATTGTATGCAACTGAATAAAACGAACTTTCAACCAATCTTATCTCGTTATACTCGTTGTGCTCGTGCGGCAAACTTCATTTGTATCCGATAGTCTAGTTGACACAGTTACATAGTATAAATTATAAGGCCATGTTATAAATCCTTCATCTTCTAAAGTGACAAAATATAAAAAGTAATGTCTATTTAACCTTTTAAAGATACACCTTCAACTTTAAGCTCAAAGGTTATGTGGGTTGTGCACCACTCCAGTATCTTAGAATGCTTTTAGAAAAAAAAAATCTATTGAATATTTCAATATAAAACTTAAACAAGCATGTTCTTTGAAGGTTTCTTTACGAGGCAGATCACGTATTTTTAAGATAAAAATTTTAGCATGTAAATAATCTCTATGGGTAAAAAAAAAGGGAAAAATAAATTTAGTTACAATAGTGATAATTCTCAATTCAGAATGATGACGTGATACATTTTAGATCATAGAAATAATCATACCTTAATTGTCATTTACATGACAAAAAACAGTCTACATGGATACATGTAGAGACTATATTAACTGTAATTTCATTTTCTCTTGTCCATCATACTTTCCTGATACAGAAAGTAGCCAGCTAAACTTTTACAACCCTTCCGTTTATTTTTGACAATTTGATGTCCATTCATGAACTCAATTGATCCAACTCCAAAAATAAGAGTACAAAACTGTATTTAATTAATTTTTGAAAATCAAATTTTGAATCAATTTATAGTAAAATAAGTAGGTATAAAAAGATTAAAAGTTTATTGAACAATAATTCATCAGATTTACTATAACATATTTTCGATGTTCTAATAAGCGAATTGTCTAAATCAATTTTAGAAAAATCCTGGCTCCAAGCAAAAACACTTTAAAATAAAAAATCTTTCTGAGCTAAAAATAAATTCAATAATGTGTAATATTTTTATTTAGGTTACACTGATAATATGTATCCGGGCAATAATATTGTAAAAAAAAAAAAATGTCAAAAAATCACATTCTAAAAAATGGAAACGCTTTACTAATTAGAACGTCAATATGTCACAGCATTTACCAGGATATATATTCGAGAAAATTTGAGTATATCCGACATATATTTAAACATATTTAATTTTATAAATGCTCGGACACATTCTCTATAGATGGATAGCCACAGATATAGATCTTTTCTGCGGGGAATATTAACGTGGCAGATTGATAATTTTAATAATAAATAATAACAAAATAACTATTAATAAATTTTACTAATATAGAGCTTTACTTGACTGAATATTAAAAATTACTTTCACAAATTTCTATAGTAAATTTAATAAAAATTCTTATGTTATTAATAACTTAACGACGTAGTGGAATTGACTCTTATGTTACGATTTAGTTTTATTATTCGAAGAAATAATTTGAGATTTTTAAAAAGTTATGTAAATTTCAATATGAACGTAGCAAGTTTGTTGAAAGTGGAATAACTGGAAAAGGTGATATATCTAGTAGGGGGAGATGAAATTATTCTTCTACATAAAAGTTATCGATATTTTACTTGGATGGCTTCACGAAGTTGGTGCGATAATCAAAAAAGAAAAAAATATGCGACTGGAGATCGTTAAGGAAGGATTTTACAATATTCAAATGAATCAATAACTCCAATCCAATTTCTTTTCATGAAATTCAGCTACCCTTGATAAGAAGTATTACAGGCTTAATTGTACTCGGATAATATCCATTTCCTCAACTTGAAATCGTTTCAATTTAATTTTTTTTATAAAATATTCAACCTTCGTTTATTAAAATTGTCGTAAATTTGCGTATTGAATAGCAAATAATTTTTTTTGTATCCCAATCATTATCTACCTGGAATCCTCATTGTGGCAAAAAATATTAAAGTACTAAAACATCTAACAAAAAGAAATATTATTTAATAAATAATACATACAATGAACTGCAATCGGACTTCTTCAGGATGGATAGGATTATTTCACATTGGCGCCCAATATTTATCCGGGCCTGAGAATTTAATGACTTGTGTGTAACAATGAACGAATTTAACTTTTGAATCCATTATCTATTAATACTATTCATAATAATATCGCTAGATCACTCAACGATTTTAGCAAATTGTAACTTGATAAATTTTTAATAAATATTTTTTTAAGCCATGTTACTTAGTTTCTCTTTCTGTACTCAGAGTGTTTATAGAAGCGACTGACAATAAAAATTTTATTTCGCACTCTGAAGTCAAGGAAACTTTTAAGCTCAATCCATGAATTTAAGTTATTTGTAAAGTATCCTATAAATGTAGTTGTGATTTGTCAATTTTTAGAGAGAGAAAAAAAACTTATACGCTCAAGATAGAAAGGAGAACAATAAAGGAGGGAGGGTTTCAGCAAAAAAAAAAAAAATACACTCTGTTTTTAAGAATTTTTTTTAGAAAAATGGGTTGAGTAAATGTATTAATTTATTAGATTTTATTTAAAGAGAAAATCTACTTCCATTTTGGCTGCCGAATCGCAATTTTTAATTTTATTTAAAAACTCAACATAAAATTAATGGAATTACCTAATTGATTAACAACAAAAGATAACAAATAATAGAACCATTTTATTTTACCCGATATGAAAATCTTGATTTCAACACTTTATTTAATTAATAAAACAAAATTACCAAAATGGAATAAGCCAGTTAATTAAATGCTGTTAAAAATAATGAAAAAACAAATATTAAAATGAAATTATGATAAAAAAAAGGTAATTAAAGTTCACTTCATCAATTTTACTGGAAAATTTGAGGAATATGCTAGCTCGTATCGTGGAGGTGTAACAATAGATCAATAAATTTACAAAAAAACTACGTTAAAATTTTCTATTAGTGAATTCTAATAAAAGTTATTTATTTTTTGATTTATTTAAATACTATATGTTATATTAACCAAAGTGTTAAAAAATTTCAGTGCGATTAGATTAGTGAGTTAGAGTAGTAAATAAAATTGTCGTTACAAAACTTTACACACGAAATAAAAAAAAAACAAAAAATTCTATTTCGATAAATAAAAACTTTTTCGCAATAGTGTAATGGAAAATTTTTGATTCAGCTTAGAAAGTTTTACTTAAAGGATTTTTGTGTTCAATTTTTGGCCAAACGACTATTTTCTTTTTAAAAAGTTTTCAGAGTCTCTCAATGAACTCAATTGAATTAAAAATTATACATTTATAATATAAAGTATTTCATAGAGAAGGTAATGAAACAGAAGGCGTTGCTCATTGAATAAAAGGCAAAGCATTAAGAGACTCCATACAAAGACGATAAAAATGGTTTAAGCTTTGTAAACGTTCATATTATTTTATTTGTAATACGTCCATTAGTGAGATTACAAATTAATTATATCATAATTAATTATTATCAAAGTCTAAAATATTACAAGGATTAAATTTAAAAATTTTATATTTTTTAATTGTTCTGTAATTGCATTTAAAATAATGGGTTATTTTTAGTAGGAATTAAAATTAAAAATATTAATTCAAACAGTTAAATTTAAACTTTAAAAACATAGTTTTGAGTAATCGAGCACTGAAACTCAATTTTTTATTTTATTTAGATTATATTATTTTGCTTCTACAAGTTGGCAGCATTCAAATGTATAAATATTTGTCTGTACTACTTCTTTTACTAAACCAAACAATTTACAGTTGAAAATTAATATTTAAATTAGTGAATTTCATAATGTTACTGTAAAAATTAATGTAAAAATAAATATTTACTTTATTGTTCTCAAAATCACATCATTTAAACATACATAATATATTTTAATGCGTGTTTACCCAATCGAAAGAAGTTATTTTGAACTAATGCGAAGAGAGGGTTGAAAACTATCAATTTTTGCCCTCCGGATAAACCTGGCGTGTTGCTGTCAGCCGCATTTGTATCTAACTTCATTTAATTCTGTCAAAATCGTATTTAGGTGTCATTTTAATCAACCAAAATAAATTTTGAAAATGTATATACGTTATTTGTCTTAAATTATGTACTGTTTTGCCAGTTAAAACATCAAATTTAATGTTTCAATGTAGAAAATTATTCGTAATCAATATTGTAAATTATTGGTAAAACTACTACTGGTTAAATAATAACCGTGAAAGAATAAATGTTTATTTTTACACCTTTTTCTCTAAGCGCTAAGGTCGTGTAGTTCATTAACAGTACTCACTGCTTTAAAGTATAAAATACGCTATATTAAAACACTTTTACTACTTATTTGATTGAATTCAAAAGCATACACATTTATATATAGATTCATAGAATCAAATTTGATGAAAATAACTGACATCGGATTCCTTCTACATAGATAGATCTATTAGAACCTTCTGAAAGTAACTCTACTGAGTTTATCATCGGTATAATCCAATTGAAACACTCGAATAGTTCAATCAAGTTGAGATTAAGACAGATATATTTATCTAACAGAAGTGGCTTTTCCGAAAAGATGCAATGAAAAAATAGAAAATCTTTTTCTTCAAATGATGTTTTTGGTTTAAGCATTGTTGTCCTATTTCAGGTGTTTTATATATTATTTTTTCACATTCTTTTATTTTATTTTTATTCCATATTTAAATGAGAATTATGAGTCGTGCATTTTTGGATTTTCCGAACTTTTTTCCTCTTGAACTAACTTAACATTTTTATCAGTGTGCGAAAGAATCCTTTTTTTGAATTTTTTTTAACAATGACATCTATTGAAAATTTATTTAATCTAATTAATAATTAAACAACCATCAATGTTTATTTACTTACTTCTAAAATGAGTTATGTAGAATATTGTTAAAAATTAGTCATACTAACTCTAGATATATCCTTGCTTGTTTCAGGTAAGGATCAAAGTTTCGCCAGTAATAACGTGGGTAAGTTTAATTCTAGAGGATTCTACTGTTGGTTTGAATTAAGCTTGTATGTATTCACATATCACGGGAGCTAGTATGCTTAAAATACAAAATTTCGTAATTTTCTTCTAAATTCTAGTTAATGTAAATCATTAAAAACTAATTACAAGAGAAATAATTAGAAAACATTGTTTTTATAAAAATTCTATTCTTCGATAAAAGAAAAAAAAATCGTAGTTTGTCAGTGTAAGACCATAAAAAAAGTTAATTCAATCAGGACAAATAAATTTGAGCAAAGAATTTTATAGTACAGAATCAAAGAGTTAAGTGAACAAACTGCGAGGTACAGATGGATAAGAACGGTAAATTGCGAGCAATCTAACTGATTAAGCTCTGTGGGTGTAATCCCAACGGCGTTTCGTCCGATACTGTTCATGAAATGAACCAAAAGCGTGAAAGATGAGCGACTATCGCATGATGAAAAGAGAACAAATACCACAAAGAATTAAAGTCGTGTCTACCAAAAGAATTGGAGCTTAATGTTTTTGACTTTCAGACAAAACTTAAATGGGTACAATGGATACATCTCATTTTACAATGAAATTATGTCACGTAATAGTTTTTTTCTCTAAAACTAATATAATTAAACGTTAGTCTGGAAACAATAACTTCCTAATTTTTACAACATTTATAATTTTTTTAACGAGCAGTTAAACAAATGTTTTTCTCTTTTTATTGGAATTATTATCCAAGCTTTTTTTTTTTCATTTTAGAAGCACTTAAGTGATTCCTTTCTTTGCCTGTAGAACATTGTTGACTCAAGTTTTACTTTTTGCCCCAAGCTTCAAAGCATAGATAAAATCTCTCCTGAGTTGTTATTGTAATGGTTAGCCGAACTATGAGCTAATAAACTATTTTTGTTTATTTGTTACCAATGTATTATTGTTCATTTTTTTCAAAATAAATAATAAAATGATTCACATTATTTTCATGAATGTTTTTATAAAAGTTATTATAGATACAAAATAAATTTAAAAATTAAATATTGTACAGTTCGTTATTTATTTTAGAGAACTGATTTTATCTTACCGTTAAGGGAGGACAGGGGATTAGGGTTCAAACTGAATAAAGTGAAAATTAATTTATTCACAGATTCGTACTACTGTATATCCTTTGGCAAAACTGACCCCAGATCATATGCACCTCTTTAATTACGATATAAAAAATCATGAACAATAAATCTAAGTCCACATTACAAAAAGCTTTAAGATTTTCAACAGAAAATAGTCCATCACTCAAGCTATACCTTTTTAAAATGTTCTCAATAGCAACTCACTGCTTTTTACACAATATGTGTCAAGCTGGTTAGAATATCATAGAAGTTGCCTTTGCCTGAAGCTAGACATGGTCTTTGTTTTAAAATTTTTTTATTTTCTTGCATTAACCTAGACAATTAGACAAGCTTAAAACTTTTTGAATAAAAACTGAACCCAAAAAAAAAATCATTTTTATAATTGTATCTAATCGCTTATTACATAGGTGATATTTTAGAAAAATTATTTTATTTTTATCACTCGCCAATCAATTTAAAAAAAGCTTTACAAATTTTTGGATTTTCTCAATCATTTCTGTTTAGTTAAAAATAATAACAAAAAATTTTCTCCAGTGGCTGAAACCATTTTTTCGCTATTTTGATTACACATTGCATACATTTTCCTACTTTAATTACGCAATCGAATCAACTCTCTGTGTTGATTTAAAATATATTTTCTCAGTGTTTACTACATAAAATATTTATTCAACAAGAATCTTCACGAGTAAGAGGATAACTACAGTATCGTGATTACAGTACTGCCTCGTAGAATCCAACTGCAGTGCCCGCCTGATAAGATACTCATTTCTATCCTCAAAACAGAATCTATTATTCTTATTGCAAAAAAAAAAAAATAATTCGAGTAATACGCTTTTGTTATATTTTTTTTTTGCATTTTCATAAGATTGTTTTGATAACTCTAATTTATTTACAAAAATGTTGATAAAATTGTTTATTATAATGAGAAACAACAATTCTTTCTATCTTCAATAACTATAATTTATTTTCGAGCAGATAAATAAAATATAACTTGTACAGTATAAATTACAATTTTTAAACTGTCCTTTATGTGTCGAATGTATATTGTTGGCATTAACAAATTATTGCAAAATTAATAACAACACATGACGAGTGACAGTAAGACAGTCGCAATTAAATAGATGTTAAATCACGTGAACTGCAAATGACATTTAAAATAATCATTGAGCCCAGTTTGAAATTTATCATGTTAATAATAATTTAATTTAAAGTAATTAAGAGTCTCATTACATTAGTACTGTTTAAAATTAGAAACTGTGTAAAGTACGCGAGAACAACCGCGCCGAATAGGCTAAAATCATTCAAACATGAGTGCACTATACACTAATCTAGATTTTGCAGGCGAATTCAATTCATGTAGCTTATCTTGTTTCCAATGTAATGAACTTCATAGAAGAGCTTTCGCAGGATTTTGTTCAATTGTTTTCAAAAAGTTTATTTTTCATTAGTACTGTTGTTTAATGCAATCATTGTTATTGTTTTTCCACACCGTTTCAACAATTTTGTAGTCATAAAAAATATTAACTCTTTGACAAATATTATCATTGAGTAACGCTAAAAAATAGAAAGAAAAACCTTTCATACATTTTTGCACCAACCCTTTCAATTGTAAATATATTCCTGTGCGTTTACAATTCTGCAGTGCTCAGCGTAAAGAGAGTATCTTATGTGGGAATGCTCTACTATAGTGTACCCTCTTTACGCTTAGCATGGCAGAATTGTTGTGGCGACATGTGCAGTGATTGCAATGTTAATCTCAGATTTAATACAAGTCACATTTTTGCTATATTTTTAGAGCTGTAAATTTTTTTTTTTACTTCATGCAACTTTTTTTTTTTACATCCTAAAACTTTAGAAAAAAATTTTGTTAAAATTATGCAAACTCACCATTTTAAATGAATAAGTTAAATTTTAATTACTTATTTATTACTCTTACTTTCTTCTTAATTTTGTATAGTGAAAAAAACTCATTTATCTCTGTACTTAAATATAGGCATTGACTTATGGTTAATTTTCCAGTAAATAAATGTCAACTGTTTTGCATCAGTGAATAGTAAGAATATATAGGGAGAGAAGCACTATGACACTACCTTGGAAAATCGATAGTCCATTGTACTGCCTTAAGTTGCTCAATTTATATGTGTACTCCATCTTATTCTACTCGCTTTTCGATTACGCAAGTGCCGTGTGGAGAATTTTTAAGTACATGAACCAGAATTACAAGCCAGTTTATTTTGCAATCAATTAATGTTCACCCTTCAACCTTTGTTCCTGCTGTTACTAGATCAACTATATTACAAAAATGGAATAAAAGAAGAAAAAAAAGTGTATCGACATTACGAAATTTGTTTTTTCCTTTTTTTTTTATTTTTTATTTTTAACGGTAGACTACAGCCAAAGGTAGTGGAAAATAAATTTATTTTCACTTAGATACGAGTGTATGAAAACAATAAGCTTCTGCTTGTTATGCTTGTAGTTGTGTTATAGCTCAACTATAATGACAAGAGTTTCTATGCAATAGTTTCTAATGATTCTGTGTTAATTATAATGCATAAGCTAAGATAGAGGCTCTAACTTTATTGGCTTCGACTCTCTAACTTCACAATTATTATATACTACCATAGATGTAAATTAATTACATTGCAGTTCGTAACTGTAACAAAAGGATAATTAATAAATTTTTAGAATTTTCTTACACATTTAAAAATTTTTTTATCTTTTGTTTTTTGATTGAACAAAGAAAGAGTCAAATTCAAGCAGCTCCTGTATTTTTTGCTATACAACTTTTTCCTTTCAGTTCTAAACTTGATACTCCCCTATTGTGGTAGTGCTGAAATTGTCTTATATTGTATCACATTTGTCGAGGGATGGTGAAAAAAATCACAGAAAACTCTAATCGATACAGCTGGTATTCTACTAATACCTCTCACTTACAAGTGAGTTAGTACCCAATTCTCTCGAATAAAACTCTGTAATTTTATTTTTGGCCTACGAAATGTTAATAAATTGAGTGGATTAGTTTTATTAAGTAAAAGAAAGATAGATTAAACTTTTTTACATGGAAGGAAATAAGACAGCCTAGGAAAAAAATTCTCTGACATGGACATATTTCGCTTGGTCTGGTTGTATGAAGCCGCATCAATCTATATATGAAATGTAATAATCAAATTAATATGAAAAAAAAAAAAGAAATTGTAATGAGCATTGAAAGTTTCAGCAAAAGAAATTGGAAGTTAAAAAACTTTAATATTTGAGGTCTTTGTAAAATTTGGAAATATTTCAAGACTCATTCGGTTCAGTAATTTCAAGAGATCAAGATAAAGAGTAGGCGAAACTGCTGAATTACGACATTTCCTTCCTGACATGACAAGAAGTGTTAGAGGATTCCCTTTTGCGACATTGCCTAATTACAGTGAATTTTACTCTCTCACCTCTATTAGTTATAAAATAAGAATATGTTGAACCCTAAGAAGTATTGCGGTATGTTTTATGTAGTTTAAATTAAATGTATCTAATTAAATTTAAAAATTGCTCATTTTTCTTAAAAAAAAAAAAAAAAAAAAAAAACAAAGCTGGGTCCGCAAAATAAATGTAAAAAAAGGTGGTTGAAATTATTATTAGAATAGTCTCATCTTAGTTGAGAGTGATACAAGTTATAAAGCGCTCAATTTTTTAAATCGACAATTAGTTAAATAAATATTTGAAAGTATGTAATATTTTTGACAGGGTATTAAAAAATGAATGAAATGAATGAAAGAGTATTACTCTTGCTTATAAAAGTCATACCGTAATCGGAGATGTATGAGTATAAGAGAAGTAAATAAATGATGAAGAAATTAATAAAAAGAATATAAAAGAGAACAGATCGCAAAAGTGGAGAATTTAATTGCTTTGCGATTCCCAAGTCAATTGTTGTCCTACCGACGATTAATTGATATTCAGTTGATAAATTCCTCAGTATACAAGGCTCCGATATATGGAAAAATAGAGAATGAGAAAAATGGTAAATACTTGACAGGATTATGTTGTGTATTTGCTAATTTGCTGGAATGAAAAACTATGCATAATTAAATAGGTAAATTGTTTATTGGAGTGTTTTGAATCAGCATTTTCAGGTCTGCAAAAATGATTGTAGAGTACACAATAGAATTATATTGTATCTGTATAGAGGAATTAATAATACGAAAATAGTAACAAAAACAGTAAAACAATACTTTTAAATACAGAGTAATCACAGTTAGTAGGGCCAATTTCATTTTGTTAATTGCCGTGGTTGCAGCAAATTGTCGAAATGAATCGAAGCGCCAACTCGCGAATAGGCGCTTGTTTTATGCAAATTCGATTCGTAAGTTTCAATGCGCAAATAGAGATAACAACTGGGTCATCGACGTCCAGTGGGCATTGTTGGTCGATGTGTCATCTCTTGTACACGAAATATACCGAAATATGTAGTATGTAAATTGTACATACACATTATACAAACGTATATACAAATGTATGAGAACATCCATTATAAATTCAGAGAAGTACTTAATATTCCCTCGGCATGATTTAAGAGTAATCATGTACGCAGGGCTATATTTAAGTAACTATCATGAGAATTGTATTTAAAGACAAACATTTTTATCAAGGTATCCATAGATTTGTTTACCTCTAAATTTTTTAAATAATTTATATGCTAATTTCATATTTATATTAATATTTAACTAGATATTTAACTATACGAACAGTTTTTTTAAAAAATTAAGTTATTGTAAACTTTCTCGATTTTATTTTTATTTTTTTCTCGCTGTTATAATGGTATCTAAAGTGATTAATTGATGAGGCAAAAGAATTAATAAATCACCTAGAAGATTTAAACAGCATGCTTCATAATGCGGAAGTTACCTTTTATTTGACTTTAATTGGCTCCATTATACGTATACTTCATTTATGAGATAATAAAAGTACACAAATTTAAGAAAACATTTTTAGAATCACATCCGTATTTTAAGAAAAGATTTATGTTGCTTCCTATAAAAAAAAATCAACTTTATTAATTAATTACGATCAACAGTGATCTAACTCAGGTAGGAAATAGATCTTAGAATTAGCTTCTAGTAATTTAACCTCGTGGGTTTTAGTCAAATGCAAGTTTTAATTAAAATTAATCCATGGTTGATCGGTATAACGCTCAAAATGACTAACGGCGACGTAATGCACTTAACTTGTAATCATGTTGACAACTAAATTAACTCGAATACATAAGAATGGTTTCCACCAAGCTTAGTGCTAAAAAATATTCATGTATATTTTGTAAATAGATTAAAGATTAGCTTAAAAAAATTAATTTAAAGAATAAATTAAAATGAAAAAAAAAAAATTCAATTTTTGAAAGTACGGATTTTATAATTTTTTAGCAAGCAACAGCGACTTGATTATTTTTATTCAATAAAAAAAAATTCACTCCACAAAGTAAATTGTATTAATAATATAAATGAAATACGTCTCCAAGTAAATTTAATTCCCGGAGGAGATAAATCAATTGAAAATCATCGACTCCGCAAATTTTTTTACAGTATATCATAAATATAGATTAAAAAAATATATACAGACGGATTCTTTAGCAAGAATACTAACACATAATTAAATCGATTACTACCATAAAATATTCACTGAGTAATTTTACCTAAAAGAATACAACACGCACAAAAAACACTTGTAGTTAAGTCAGTAAAAACATAAAAAATTACAGGCTGTAAAAATAATTTGAGTAAAGCATCAGTAAAATAATGAACTCGAGGTAACTTTGTTACATTGAGGTGCTGATAATGAAAGGAAGAGAAAAAAAGCATTATTATGAAGTTTATTATTCAGTCGTAGTTGCGTGTGTTCTTTTTAAAGCTAGAGCTTCTAGAAAATTATCACTCATCTACTACTTTGTTTTTATATATTTTCTTTTTATTTTTAGTTCTTGATTTATTTCTTATTATTTATTTAAATAAAGTGAAGCATTCTCGTTGAATTTGTTAAATTGCGAAAAAATACCGAAAAAATGATTTATTTACAATCCACAAAAATAATAGATAGTAGTTTCCAAAAAGATACTAAATTGTTTAAATATTTTTAACCAAAATTTTCTGCTCAATGCAGTAGCTTAAATTCACGCCAACGTACGATGAGAAGTGATGTACGCATAATTAATGTAATCATTAGATTATAGAGTATTAGCTAATAGCCCTTATTATCGATTCAAATATAAATCTTCCTATAGCAAGCGTCGGATAAAGTATTCTATAAATAAATCACATACACTCTAAGTTGTACAATCAGCTAAGCTTCAATTCTATAGCTATTGAAATATAATTGGATCATTATACAGTTATTATTAACTCAAAGAAAGATTGAATACAAACGGATAATAATTGATTTTGTCAGTTTTAAATTTGTTGATTTTGAGCTTTTTTCAATTTCAATAATTTTTGGTAATTATTAAATTTATCTTATCTAATTGAAATTTTATATAATGGAGTTCTCAATATTACACCGAAGAAAAAAGTATTCCCCATCACAGAATGCAAAGTATTATTAAAGAAGTACTCTTGTAATAAGTATATATTTTTTTTTTAGAAGAATATATATTTTTTTTTTTTATTAAGAAATTCGAACAGAATAATATCTAAATTTACGTCAGGTGCAGCCTTTCTAGACTTAAAAAATTTAAAAATAGTTTTTTTTTTCTGTTTTCAATAAGATGGATTATTTAGTGTATGTTTTCTTGATATATGTCTACTTATATTATCGTATCAGTGCAATATGGCTGTGATAGAGGCATTTTAAGACCACAAAATTTCTTGACCTTGATGTGATGAGAGTAAAGCATTACCTCAACTGCTTCGAGTTACGAGGCGTGCAATAATATCTCTTCAGCAAGAAGGTTTTTTAAAATATTAATAGAAAAGTGAATTTAGGTTTTTTTTTAAGTAAAAAACATTTAATCTTGAAAAACTATCACTTAAAAATAAAATTCGATCGTCATATAATTCGCATAAAATAGTATTTAGATATTTTATTTGGCTATAAAATTTCTATAACATCCCAAGGTTCGTAAAAAAATTTGCCGCAAGAAACATGTACTTATGTTTACGAGTCTATCAGCCCGTGTAAATGAATTCGTATTTATTACTGATAGTTAAAGTATCAAGATCGTTTTAAACTCAAAGCAGATAAAACTTGTGGTAACTTTTATTTATAATCATAATCTGTCCTTTCTTAATTCATTACTTTCTAAAAGTTACTTCTTTCTTTTTTTAAAATATTGAAATAACAATTTGTTCAATTATTGAATAATTGAGTTATTGAACGTTTCCAATTCATCGGAGTTTATTTGCATTGGTAATTAATGTTATCTTACACACATTACTCTTACGGCACACAAGGGAAGCAACATGGATGACGTCAATAGTATTGTATCGTTCAATATTGGATATTCTTTTTTGCCCAATTGTCACTTCATTCTTCCTTTTATCCAATCTGCTTTTTTATTTTTATTCAAGGGTCAACCGGTAGCTATTCTTTTCGGTCCTTTTCGTTGAATAAAAAACCCGTCGGAAGATCTATTCTGGTATAACCTTGAAAGAAATTCAGTTAAGTAAGCTGCCGCAGAAACTTGCTCAACAACAGTTGTGAGCGTATAAGTTGAAATTGTATTAGCTCGATTTTTCGCTTAGTTTCAAAATAAGTCAAGAAGAAAGCAAGAATTACTTCGAAGCGTATATTCGTCAAAAATTCAGCTAAACTTTGTTGTTGTAGTTATTTATTTTTATTAATTGTTACAAGTAAAACTGTTGCTACATAAAATACCAAATGTCATTTACTAAATGTGTTCTAGTTTATTGACTATTTTGGGGTGTGTCAAGATTAGGGTCGGTCATATTGAGGTAAAATATAACAAAAGAAAAATTTTCACGGTGATTTTTCATTGATCTTTGTTATTGGGTACGAGTGTATTTTATATCAATTGACTATGAAATCCCAAACGTAAATAAGCTGAATCTTCTCTGAAAATCACGGAAATACAAACTATGAAATCTAATTAATCTATTGACTAAGGATTCAACTTTGATTAAACTTCCAGGCTTGATTGGGAAATCAATGTTTTATTTTAAGCGTTACAAGAATGGTAACTTATAAGATTTGATTGAAATGATGTAGACAAAGTATCGGATTTTAGGATAGGATACTAATATAAATGAAGATGCTATTATCAAGGAATCACGGGGTGGTTAAAAGCTTAAGTGAGTATTTATTCAAAGTAAAATTGCAGAGATAAAAAAACAGAGGTCTGTCTTACATTAAAGTTAGTCAGGAACTGCCTGTTCGAGTCCTATGCAATTAGTTCTTTACTTGCTACCTAGGTTTCTCACCCCTACATCGGTTATACTTCACCCTTACACTGTCGGTACTTGTAACATTAATTTTTACCACGAGACAAATCCATACTTACCTTCCCACGCTAGCATACAAATATTTTCTAAGATTTCTCAACTGAACATCCGTTCATTTGGAAATTTTTCTTCATCCCTTTATCAACAACCTTTTCGAAAAAAATACTTCATCTAAGTACAAAGATTCAATAGAGATATAGCTTTTACTATTATCATTATAAATGCTTGTACTAAATTAAAATTAAACTTTTAATAACTTCAAAACTAGGATCAAAACCCTTTTCGTGTTAAAAAAGTTCGATGAACTTTTTTCTTTTATAAAGAGACTACGTATAGAGTGAGTACGTTCAGATATTAAAGCATCACAATAGCACACACAAAAGCTTCTTTGATTCAAAAAGAATAGTGCTTAATGGAACTTTTACGATTTAAAATAAACTTACAACATATTTAATACTATAAAAAGCCTCATATTCATATTATTCGCTCGAAATGAACCAAACTACAAAACTTTTTAAAGATTACGATTTTTGCATATGAATATAATGATGTAGCTTATTCAAATAGTAACCTGATTTTTCATTTCTTTAGTTTGTTACAGCATTAGAGATTATATTTTTTTTACGTTATGGCTTAGATCCGTAATGTGTCAGAGTCACTTAACTAACAAGCCACTGAAATGAAAATAGAATCACGAAGTTGGTTAGAGCTTTTAGTTCAAAAGTTGACTTACATTTTCTCCACTAGTATAATACGTGTCAAGGGAAACAGTGTTAGTGCTTGAGGAAAACAGTGGGTATTTTAATGATAATAATCATAATCCTTTGATTAAAGTGGATCAATTCTAGATTTATTATTTTTTATAGTGTACTAAATACTTTATCATGTACTTACTATTTCAATGTTATAATTGTGTAATTTCCTGAGATTTAACTGCTGTGAAATGGACATTAAGTCACTACAAAGCCAGTCCCTCTTGCACAACTGAAACTTAGTTTACTGGAAACCAAGTGAAAACTATGAACGAAGGCTTTCATCTTAATAAACTTGGACTTATGTGTCTGCTTACTTGTGTAACCGCAACTACTGAATAAGTATATAATCTACATCTATATTACTATATAAAGCAAAACGGGCAAATAAAAGCCAGTGCATAATAATAATAATAACAAAAAAATAATATTGAAAAATTTTTTTCAATTTGGACCGGTAAATTTTGAAAAATCTAAAAAAAACTACGAAAAAAAATTTTTTATGTGATTTTTTTTAAATAACTTTGAAACGGCTTTACCCATCAATTCCAAATTATACAAAAAATTGAAAAAAATATTTGATTTCACCATCATCATTTTTAACCCATCTTTCAATTAAATTTATCTGTATTAATTTGATTTCAATTATCTACACAGTAAACATTATGATATTTACACGTTGCACGTGTAATTAATTCTGGTTATTTAATGCCTCCGATAGTACTAACAGTTTGATTTACTTAGTCAGTGCATATTATACAAATGAAAATTTTTCTCGCACAAATTCAAATCTTTTTGTTTGTTTGATTTTTTATAGCAGTTAACGTATTATCACAACCGAATATTACCCTGAAAAAACAGTATTTTCCACTGACAATATTTCTTAACTTACTAAGATCACAAAACGAAGAGATCTAACGAAAACTTAATTGTCAAAAATCGGGGTGAATTTAATAACTTCCAAATTTTTACAAACTTTTGATTTTTATAATAGAAAGTTTATAACTAAGTCTTTAATACAAATGTTTCTTCATCACAACTTCTGACTTATCACTGATAATTATTATGATTATTATCTCAATAAATAATTATTATTATCAAAAAGAAAACTGGATCATTTTTTCCGCTCATAACAAAAGCTGTGAAATAAAAATTTAATTAATAAAAAAATTATGATAGCCAAATTGAGGAAGCATTATACCTTCAATAATTTAGCGTTGAGTGCTCAAGAATTTACTCAGAGTGCATATAGCTTGTACAAAGGTAACTAACGATATTGATTTAGTGCATACACTTTACATAAGGAAATATGTATAGTTAATACTCGCGAATTTAGTGCACTCAGTGCTTGTCATTTTGAACTGTTTGGTTGTGCAAAAATTGTAAAATGAATTCAAAATTTTAACTAAATATACAAACTAATGAATAATTTAGAGCTATTCAGTTGATAAATTCCAATGCGATTAACTTATTACTACAAATTATCTATGTAATCAAGACAATAAAGGAAACTTTATTTCCGGCGTATTTATATGATAAAATGAGATTTACAGTTAAATTTAGTATCCTTGGAAAGGTATTGATCTAAATTCGTGCTTTGTTAAGGTTTTATGTGTTTTTCAGCGATAGTTAATATATTATGAAAGTTATTCGGATTCGCTTTACATAAATTTGAATTTCGTTCTAGATAAATTTTTTTTTATTATTTATTTTGTTAATGTCGTTATATGTCATACGTTAATCCATGCAATTAAGAAAATAAGAAAAATTGTCACGGAAAAATTAACGGGTTTGTTTTTTTTTAAAAAGGATTCTCATATTTTTTAAGTAAATTTTGTTTTCTGACCTCAAAATATTAATTTTTCTTTTTTTTTTTGAATGAAAGATACTTTGTGTTCTTTTCTGTATCCCTGAAAATGAGAATACAAAATTTCAAGATGATTGGTTTAGTAATTAAGATGTAAAAAGTAAAAAACAAACGAACTAAGTTGAATTGGTGACTTTTCATGACTTTATATAATTCTTAGTTACATTCAATTTTCTACGTCAAGTTTTCGGGGCAGTTTTGAATAGTTTCTTGGAATCACAAGGGACCTCTATGACATTTTCTATTGAATTATTGGCATTTGACCCTGTCAAAGCAATATTAATTTCTTAATTTACATCAAAAGTACCCAAACTATGCACATTGTAATTTCAAATATCATTAAGCAAAAGTTCTTTTATGCATAATTCATAATTCGTGACAGTCATATAGTTACCGCAAGTCGCTAGTAAAAGTTAATTTGTTTAAATTAACAAAGAAACTTCACAGAGAAAGACAGGATTGTATAACAACCAATTAATTATACTAGAATAATACTTCTGAATAAATAATACTTTCAGTAGATTTTTCTATGTATTAGATTGAACGGAAATAAAACTTGAAATTATAATAGCCACTTACTATTGATTATCGAAGCATTCCAGATATATAGTTTCATAACATCTACATAAATAAATCATAGGGTATGTTATTTTTAAAAATTAAAATTTAATACATTTAACAACAAAAAAAAAGAAAAATGATCAAGTAATGCTCAGTGCACGCCTCAAAGGCTTCTATTTCTAGTCTATTATCGAAAGTTAAGATCAGAAACAGCATAAGTAGTTAATAAATTTAACGTAAATTTGTTGTCTGGACATTACATAATGTAGTAACTTTAACAAACTTCCAATCGCAAAGTTACTAGTCCATTTAGTCTTTAGAAGTAGATAGTCACGTAGTTAATGTTTTGAGTCAAGATAATGTAACGCCCGTTCTCGAAAGTCTCTTGAGATCTTCAAGGTATAGGAGTCTGACATGAACAAAAAAATAAAACCAAAGAATCTGCAATAGACACCTGTACTTGAGAAAAGGAATGGTGCATCTCTTGAGACCACAAATAAACTCTCAGGCGCATTTCACGTTGAGACGAACTAAAAAGGGTTGAGATGTAAATTCGTTTTTCTATTTTTATTAGTTTTTGTTATTTTTTTTTTTTTTTCCTTATTATGATTTGCAAGATGAAAAATTTATTGCACCAAATAGAAAGAAATTTACGTTCGCTTGAACTAAATAATTCGTTTTGAATTCTGAAGTTATCAACTGCTGAAAAAACTGGGCCATTATGATTCAGCTGAGGCGCATTGACCTTCTTAAAAAATGGAGTATAGAAAAAACTTTTCTATTTTATGGTCAAATAATATATTTTTAGACTCATAGAAATAATTCTTGGTCTAAGAAAATTTTCTTGTTTCAAAAATTTATTTTTTTGACTGAAGAAAATCATTTTCTTAAAAATGGTGTTCGTGGTTCAAGATTTCGGCTCTTATGACAAAAAATGATATGATAAAAAATTTTTTGACAAAAGTAACTAATTTCTAAAACCAGGCTGTCCATTTATTATCTCTCGGTGTTGTTATTGGTAATGATATTCATCTGTATGATTACTAATAATAGAGCCCGGGTTATGACCAATCATCTTATAATGCAGTCTAATTTGAATTGACAGATTGATTCACCCTCTCTTCTGTAGGTGTCTGTCTCTATTTTCGCGATAAAGCACCGGAGCGACAAAGCATTGAATCGTTGACAAGTGACCCAGTAAACGTCAAATGCAGATCGTTATGGAATGACTGAGTATCCTACTGCAGTGCAGGCTCTTCAGAGATGAATTCGATCGGAGGGCCGTAGGACGTTAAGCACGTCACCTGTTCGATCGATTGGTAAAGAGTCCTTGATTATTTTGTTCTCTTGTCAAGGACTCTGTATGCATGCTGGACATTCAAGAGTTAACAAGGATCGTTCGCAGCTAATTAGTCGTTCACGTCAATCCGAATCAGATGACGTGTCGGGAACACCCGGGATTCTCATGTCCTTTTCGTCCATTCATATTGATTTCCTCTATTGATTAAATCTCATGGCTTGTAGGCATCGAGAGCATGGAGGGGTAGAGTAAGCGATTTATACCAAAGCTAATTAACGGCTGTTTTCAGAAGAGTTTTGTATCAGTACCCACCTATCATATTCACTCATCTGTACTATTCATTTCATCACAATCAATTTTTTTATCAATGGCACTTTCGTTGTACAATAGTATTAATTTATTTCCCTTATCAAGTGTTATTGAAAAATACTCTTAACTGGTATACAACCAGTCTGGTCATCGGTATATAATCAGCCTGGTCATATTCTCTATAAAAATGGCGTGAAAGTAATAAAAATTGAAAACAAAATTAATTGAAGTATTTCGGATTTAAAAAAAGAAAAAAAACTTCCAGCAATGCACTTATTAATAATCATTAATTAGAAATGTAAAAATGATTGAAGAGACACGTAGAAGCATACTGTCATGCACTGCCACGCTCACATACACTTGTCTGCTTATTGAGCGAGTACTTGGCGCGAGACACGGCCGTGTCTTTGGGTGCTCCGGTAAAATAAGGTAGTTGAATATTTTCCGTTTGTCGCTGGGTTAGCATAACTCTGAGAGACTGTTGAGAGTTGACACTTCTATTATTGAATTTATTTTCATATGGTTGCAGAACAAGAATTTATCTAAATAAAATAATGTTAATGCAATAAAGAGATCAAACGTTTTGATTTTGCTGTCGGTTCAAACAATTAATTTTACATTTTGGCACAGACTCCTAAGTTAATGTATAATCATGTTTTTATTGGTAATAACGAGAAAATAAAAAAAGAAATTGCCGGAAGTATTAATATTTGCATTTCAATGCATGAAAAAATCTGAAAAACGCAATAATGTGAAGTTTACTAGATGTATTCACGTTTTTAATTATGATAGTAACAAAAACAATAATAATAAAAGAAAAGATAATGAATTGCGATTAAATGACGGATGCTTGATATTTTTTTAAGATCTTTTAATCTTTCTCTCGCCAAGAGCATAAGCTTTTATACTAGTTGCTTTTTTATAACCATGTCGCAACCTTTGCTCGTTTATTTCACAACAATTGTCTAGACATTTATATATCATTCCATTATTTATCAAAATATATCATTTGATTTATTTTTATCAAAAAAGCAACGACCGTACATATACGTATTAAATAGATAAATTACATAACAAACCGAGTTAAAGATTATTTAAATATAAAATTAAGTTTATTCATATTGATAAAATAGCAGTATAAATATTTGTGAAAGATTAATGTATGTGTATGTTTGATTGTAAATATTCTGTGCAGTTTATTATGATATTTTTAAGCAAAAAACTTTGAAATGGATAATGTTTTTACACTGTTACCAATAAATTTATTTGGTTGTTTTCAATTACAGAGGATGGTTTCTATAACTGACTTTTATAAATTTTGAAAGACACTTTATTTACTATAAAATTCTTACACATAAAATAACCATGGAATATTTTCTATTTAAATTGAATTGGCTCTCACGAAATACACAATACTAAAGTACGGAAATTGCAGTAAAAAAAAATAAGAGAAGAAATAATAAAAAAATATTTTGATAGATTCTATCGGAAAACAATTATCGCGCATGCAAGTTATCTAACTATTCTTCAACAATAAACCTATAGGAATATGAAAAAGGCATGAGCTACTAACCACCGAGTGTCGGAAGTGGAGGTGCGTGAATCGCTTTCACGGCAAGATAAACTGATAGAAATTCAAGATAATAAGATAATTATTGTTGATGAGATTTACCAAATTAATAGTTAATTGTTAATCGAGGTCGATGACTATGTAATCTACTAATAATGTGATAATAGTTTTTGTAAATATTTACAATTATGATTCGCATTATTTCAGGATTAACGGAAAGAAATAACAACCATTGTTATGCTAAGAGTGTTTGGCTCTTCGTAAAATTAATCGTATATCAAGACATATACTGACATATCAGACTGAAAAGGATATTGGTCGGCTGACGTAATTTTTTTATAAAAAAATGATTAATTATTCAACTTTATATCCTGTACAAGTACTAATAATATTTATATGTTGAATTAATCTTGAAATCGATGTATTATTTGTAAAATCCGGTGATTAAAACGTGTAAGTTGAATAATTGAATGTTTTAATGGATAAAATTATGGAATCAAGATAATTATAACGCTTCGATAAAATTTAAAGCCCGGGTTATTATTAATATATATATTGTATGTATTCAAACTTGAAATAATTCACCTCTACAGGCTTAAAAATATGAAATTCAACATCACTAATTTTAAGCTCAAAAACTTTTTTTCTCGTTTTTTTTTATCTTAAAAAAAAAAAAAAATTGAAAATTCGTGTCTTCAAAAAATAATCCAAATAGCTTTCTTTTATTTTCGACACATCTGATTGTAATTATATTATCGAGAATCAAATAAGACATTACTTTTCATCCATATTTACCAAAAATTCAACACTTGTAAGTTGATATTCGATCTATATTTACGTTAATTACCGTGAAATGATATGCCTCTGACACACTTCACAGAATCAATATGCTTTACCTGTATGACTATATAGATATGTATTAAAAAGTTTTCTTCAATTTTTATATTTCTGATTGGAATTTCTGATCCTTTGACTTTATGATCACTCATTATTTTTTAATTCGAAGAAAAAAAAAATATTTATCGGTACTTGCAATTATGCAGTAACTAAAAAAGTTTCAAGTCTAATTTTTAAAATAGTAGGTTAGCAGATATATTGCGTCCGATCTAAAACTAAGAACTGGTATTCCACAAGTTCTTTAAATCTTCATCACTGTGATACATAATCTACTATTTCACAATGGCTGCGTTCAAGCTCCGAGTTTCAATGCCTGCAGCCAGTTGAAGAGGAACAATTTAAGACCAATAGTACATGTTCGAATTCAACTGTTAGGTTGGTTAGTTTATAAAAAACAAATTTGATTTGGACCGAACTGAAATGGTGAGAAACTAGTACAATAAACTTCGAAGGCTAACTGTGATTCGGAATGGTTTTTATTACTTTTGCTTTAAAAGTTCAATATTTGAGCTTCAGATGACCAAATTTTTGTGGTAAATTAATCAAACTAACGTAAACAAGCGTGATAGTTCGCTTACAATTAATAAAACTTTTCAATTGTTGTTTTGATGAAGAATTTACTCCGATAAAATGTTTGGATATAACCATGTGGCATATTTTTATATTTGAGTTGATTGATATAACTCAAAAAGTGAACTAAACTCCTTAGCGGAGTAAAAAATTATTATTATTATTATTATTATGTTAAAACTTAACACCTTAAATAAATCTGTTTCGATCATTTATCCGACATAGTAGAGGTAGAGCGAATTAATATTTACATACAAAAGAATCTGGCATGAAGCCACAAAATTTCGCAGTATATTATATTATTTTTTGAAATATTTTCTTTTAGTTTTTCTTTGCGTAAAAAGTTGAAGAAAAAAATGGATAAATCAATTTAACAAAAGCAGTTGGTTCGTACATACTCGGCAAAAGACATAAATATTGCGAGTAAGTGATCAAGATAAATTTAAGTAAAACTTTCAGCAGTACTTTTACTGCATACAGAACCGATTGCCCACAGTCATTCTATAATCCAATGAAATAGGCAGTGCTCTGAATTTATACTATTGCAGAATATGGCACAGATACTTATCTAAAATCTTTAAAATAGTATATTACACTACAAGGGCCAAAAGTTGAAATTTTGCATGATGACCCGCAGTGCAGGGTTATCCAATTTCTGCTATCGTAATACATGTAAACATTTTTTTCCTTATATAAGTTTTGACGTAAAAAATTAATACAGTTTTAAAAATTTTTAAGGATCAAAGATATGCATTTTTTGTCAATTTATTGTTAAAAAATTCATTAATGGACATTTAGTAGCAAATAGTGATAAATTAAAAGAGATCAAATTATTATTTTCTTTATAATGAGGTTTGCAATGTCTTTTATCATAACCTTTTACTTTTACAGATTGAGAAATTCGTTTAAAAATGGAGCTTATACGTATTGTGGTCGAAATAAAACTTTGTGTACGTTTAGAGCTTATACAAGTATCGTTGTGCTACCGAAAAAATATTGTGGTGAAGCTAAACCGCAATATTAGTGCATAGCTTATACAAATATTGCCATAGTACCAAAACGTATCAACGTCAGGTTTATATATTTTTTTTTCCGCGCCGCTATAAATATCGATGATTTTCAAAAAAATCAGATCTTTACCTTTTGAGGTAATAAAATCATTCATTATTTAAATTCGAATAGTTAGCTTTATAATGTGAGAAAAAAAAAATTTTTCAACTTTTAATGTTCTGACTTGGACAAAAATGTAACTAATTCAAAAAAAAAAAAAAATATAATGTGAAAAAAGTAAATGAACTGCAAATTCGTAACGAACAGAACGTGAGACTATAAATCAGCGCAAGAAGAAAGAGAATTATTTTCGTTTCATTTTATTAAATAGTTTCAATTGTTATTTTTTACATTTTATCGGGTCAAGTTTTTTACAAAACCACTAGTTGTTTCAGAGAGTTTCAATACATAATTATAATTACCAAAAGATTTCACTTGAAAATTTTCCAATAAATTCTACACATTCAAAAAATATTTAGGAGAAAATTTCATTATATTCATCATTTAAATAGCTAAATTTCGCTCGTTAATTAATTAATTAATTAAATGTTCTTCATTACAATAACTTGAAAATTTATAAAACTGGTTATTTATTTCGAGGCAATCATTATTATTTTAATTAAAGTGTATATTTTTGAAAAGTAACAACAGTAAACATTGCCTAACAACAATTAAAACTGGATTCGTAAATTTGTAAGAAAAACATTAGATGGATGCGTACCGCAGTACACAATGCGATTAAGGACCACGAGCCAAGTCCAGATTAACCAATTACACACCGGATGCTCCATTAGTTACGCTATCCGGCCCTATATCACTTACCGGACTAATTATTTATACATATTAAGCTTCGTGGTCTATCTTGCAGTAACTGTATGCTAATTAATAATTTAAGAAAAATTACAGTATTACATTACGTTTCTTAATAAATCGTCGTTTTGTATGATTTTAATTAATTGTAATAGTTAATAATTGAGTTAATAATAGAGACCACATAGAATAAAAATTCATGATATCATAATTAAAAAAAAAAAAAAAAAAAAAATTCTTAAGCGATAACTTAGGATCGCCTGATCGTGAGGAATTTATTGATTTATTTATAGCTCCCACAGTATATAATTCAATAAAATCCCGGGCCTCGATATTCCACATTATGTACTATTGAACGACCACCTCGGGGGATTATTTATCTAATTTACATTAATATTACTAATCACACAAAAATTATACTTATTATTATTATCATTATATCTTCGAAGCGTTACTGCATAAAAAATTAAGTGGGAGAAGACATGAATGAATGTGATTCATCGCGATAGTAACACCGGAAACACAAGGCCGTAATTCTTTACTAAAAATCCATTAATTACATTATCATTATCTTTATAATTATTGTTATTATAATTATAATTATAATTTCCAGTATAAAAACAAACACGGAAGTGCCGGAAGTAAAAAATAAGAAATTGGTTTTGTAATAATTGTTGATTTTTTTTTCTCCTTCTTACTTACGTAAAATGAAGTGTATATATATATACGAAAATAATTTTCTCCCGAGTTTATATTCTTGATACGTAAGATTACGCGTACAGAGTATAATCGCATGACCGCACCTCTTACTTTTATTTTACTCCATACTACAATGCTCTGCAGTATAAAACGGCATTTAATATAATACATAAAGAAGAAAGAGAAAAAAATATCAAGTTAAAGACTCATCTAAGATTGCAATCATAGTCTTGGACTGAATTTGCGATAAGGCTGATTCATCTTTCATTCTTATATTTTTTATTATATTAACAGAGTAAAATTTCTTTAAATAATTACAATAATTATTTTATTAATATTAATATTGTTTAAAAAATTTTTCAGAAATAATTATGATAATAATAACTAAATAAATAAAATTTTGCTTTATTAAATAATGAATTTTGTTAAATTGCACTGTACTTTCTTAAATGTTGACGTTTTTGAAGATATAAGCTCATCCTGATGTTATATTCATCAAGAGCTTTCATTTGAGTACCCACTTGCATTTTTAATATATTTTTCATATATACATATATATATAATATATATAAATATATGAAAAATTGATGTGGGTACTCAAATGAAAGGTCTCGATGAGTGTAATATCAGGATGAGCTTATATCTTTAAAAATATCAATAATTCACAAGATACAAAGTCATTTCTTAATTTTATATCTACAGATCTAGCATTTTCGAATGAAGCTTAAATACTTATCATAAATTAACTATCAGTGAGAATGATTTGAAACCTTGAAAAGGGACAAATTCAAATCAATATATTTGCAATAAAACTACACAGTAAAAAAATTTGCGTCATAGCGCGAAAAATTTTTGTATTAAATATTTAACAATTTTATGTGTAAATTTAACATTTATTGAGTTAAATTAACACAAAAAAGTGTGAAATATTTAACACAAAATTTTTTGACGCACAGAACCATGCGAAAAAACGTATTGTGCCTGGGGTGCAGTTTGTGTCGTATCTGATAATGGAATAGCTACTTGCCAGTGTCCTTCAAACTGTCCAAAAACTCTTGAACATGTATGCGGTACTGATGACGTTACATATTTAAATCAATGTCTCCTGCGTCAGACTAGTTGCCGTGATCGAAAGAACACGCGGGTAAAACATCAAGGTGTTTGTGGTAAGTTTGTTAATTCTTAGTGTCAAGTCACATCATCTATAAATAATAGCTTGAAATTTTATTAAATCACAACTTTTTTATAATCACAACTATAACTTTTCGTATAAATTTTACGATTTTTTTTTTTACCATTGTGCTTAAACAACAGAAACTCCAAGTAAGAGAGAGATTTATAACTTTCTTAAAAATTTGAAAAGTTTTTATATTACCGAATGTATGGTATTATTTAAAATACTTAATTTTACGTTTGTACATAAAATGTTCTTAATAAAATTAACTAGAAAGCCATGAATGTAACCTGATGAAGACATTTAGTTGCCACTAAATTTTTTCATATTCATCAAAATTGCAAGCTCGTATTGAAATATGCTAAATATACTTTTTTGCTAAATATAAAAGTAAAAAATAAGTATCACAGTATAAAAACAATAAATATTGCTTACATACGAAATGCTGAACACAGTATCATAAAACGATTATTTAAATTTCACGGTTCATAATTTGCAATGAGTATTATTCAAGAAAAATAATAAAAACCGGTCAAGCATAACTCCGTTCTCACATAAAGGGTTCCGTAGGAATTCATAAAATGTATGATAACATTTGGTTGCAGTCGGGTATTACATCTGTTTAATACTCATAAAATTCACATGGTTAACGTTGAAAACGAGATATCTTGTGGATCGGTTGAATTTTTTTTTTTTTACTGAAGATAAATCACTCATGTTAATTAATTCGAATAATTTAGAGAATAATTAAATGTTTACGTTGGTATCATTCGTCGATGTAATATCAACAGAATTTCTTATTTTACTTTAAATAAAAACTAATGCAAAAAAAATTAATATCAAAAACAAAATTCAAATTATTTATCCACTCGTTTATTCGTGATATGTTTACTGAGCATAGAAATAAAATAATATCTCAAATTTCTGCACGTATTACTGTCACATAAAAAAATTCTTTTTGATATCATAATACCAGTTGTGACTTTATATAACTAGTACAAATTCCATGCATATAACAAATTTAGTTTTAAAGTTAAAAGGTGATGACAACCAGACTTTTAGAAGCGATAGGATGTAGGATTTCTCTAAAACTCAACAAAAAACAAGATCTGAAATAAAGTATTATATAAAAGCTAGTGAACTTTATTCGGCTTTCAGGATTATAGAAAAGATCATAAGAGCTTGCAAATATACTAGCTTAAAAAGCATATAGGTTTAATACGCTACTTTCAACCGTTCTGTCGAGAAAAATATTGCTAGCTACTAAAATTCAAGATGATCTTATTTATTTGCAAACACACATTCAATAAATGATTCATCTTTATAATCGAAAAAATTTGACTGAAAGAATATTTTGAGATAATTCTTTTATTTCCTAATATTCCTTCCTAACTCTAACATCTTGCAAAGAAATTTCAATAAATTACAAGGTTAATTTTTCTACTATTATTTTATTTATTATGATTTTCCAGATTTTAGTCAAATAATTATAGACAACTGCACACCAACTACAACTAATCAGATAGTAGTATTATGTAATTTTAGTGTTTTAATTAATTCTATCAGCCATTAAGAGCAATACTGAAACAGTCCCTTTCATCGGCTAAAATTCGATTTAAAATGATTTAAACACCTGTTTACACTGACAGAAAATGCTTGCACACTTAGTGAAAATAGTTGCTAAACCCGTTAGAATCCATTCACAATCAGCAAAGCAAATAGCACTACTATGTTCAGAGAACCAATACAATGCTCGTTTCTATCTACTCCTACTAAATATTCTAACGTTTATAGTACGTAACTCGATTGTCGATATTGTTGAAAGATTTATTGTATACATATGTGCATTTGAAAAGTGAGCTGATCAAAATATTAATTCTCGTTATATATAGTGAAAAAAAAATTACGTTATTCCAATTTAATTAAATTATTCATTATGTTAATTTTACTTTTGAAAAAGCAAGGATTTAATTAATCCATGCTTTATAGTTAAATAATAATATTTATATGTTTGAAAAGCGTTTATTAATTTTCTTCAAATATGAAAATGTAAAAGCGTGACTTTGATCTTTCAAATTAGTGAATACTAATTTTCAACACTTCTTTTTACAATAGAAAAAAATTTGCATCTGTGTTAAAAAATGATTTATTGATTTTGGTGTAAAAGTAATACTTTTTGTGTGTTACTCCAAAATCAATACAAAGTCGGTGTTAAAATATAAATAGTAACACTAAGCTTGTGTCACCAACTTGTACTTTCGTCAGTTTACGCGGCAAACGTTTACTCGTCAGGTAAATAACAATTTGTGTTCAAATTTCGTCTGTGAACTATTATTAATGTCGTTGTATTTACGATTGCGGGCTAAAAACATATTTAATTAGTAAAAAAAAAAATAGTAATTATCGTTGTTGATCACATGAAATTTTAGTTTGTTTGTACTCGAAATTATTGAATGCTTACTAGAAAAATTTTTCCTGAGTCTTCTTTAAAAAAATATCAAGTTCATCATGTCTTGTCATTTTCAAAAATTACCTCAGAAATTTTTATAAGTTACTCCAATTTTTCAAATATACCCAAAATCAGCCGAACTTAATTTTTTCTTCTGTTATAGTTTATTTTTATTTCATTTTATCGCACCATCGTTGATAAATAGAACATGAAATATATTGACAATAAAATCAACTAGCGAAATTCTATAGAAAGAATAAATGATGAAAGCGTAGTGACTATTTTTCTATGATATCTGCTTAGAATGTTCGATTTTCAAACGCTGTACGACTGCTTTGGGAATAAGGGGTTAATCCCTAAATGATAAAGTATAAGCATTTTTTTGTGCATGTCAAAAGCACTCCTTTTCTTTACATCCTCTCTGAATTTTCCGATTCAAATACTGAAATACTACCGGAACTTATGACATTTATTTCATTTCACTAATAGCTGGTGGATTAGAAAGATGTGAGGGTGAAAAAATTAAGCCACACAGATTTTTCATTTTTTATCGTAGTAAGAGAATATTAAATATTATTTATATTAACTGTTATTTACTTAACAACAACAGACATTCTTATCTGACGATTAATTACGTTACAACATACGAAAGCTTCCGACGTAAATAAATAATATAAAGACAGAAGTGAAAATGGTTATGATCTTTTATTCTAACCAAAATACGTAGCATAAATCAACTAAACCTTTGATTTATGTATTTTAATTTAAAATTTTGGTAAAATCCAATCAACTTCTTGTTATTAATAGTATTCTTAATCTATTACGAGTATGAAATTTCGAGTCGACAGTTGAATATATAAGTAAGCCTGTAAATTCAAAGTTAAAATCCATACTTGTAAGGAAGTTTCAATAAAGACCCGTGAATTATGTTTCTTCGTAATGTTTTTTTATTCTTTGAATTTTTGTTTTCTTTCTTTATTTCAACTTCTCTCTTTGGAACTTTCTTAACAATTTTATTTTTTTATTTTTTTTTTAAAGTTACACGGGTGACTCTTTCAGCTAAAACTTTACGTCTTGCTCTGAATCCACAGGCCGCTAATCTTTAAAAATATGTGAAACATTTTTCATACCGTTTTGAAGTAATAAGGATTTAACCATTTTATATAAAATTCTTTTTTTTTCACAAACTTTGTCAAGAAAATATATTTAAACCTATAATATATATAAATTTCTACATTTACGAAGTCTAAAAGTTAACAAAAAAATTCAGTGTTTATTAAACTGTCCAATTATACACAATACATCTCGATTTATGTGTTAGTTGGAAGATATAGCTTAAAAATTAGGATATTCTGTAAATTGAAAAATATACTCAACTTTTACATTAGAACATATCAAAATCAAAAACTCTGAGAGCCAAATATCCAGCGGATTCTTCATCACCATAATGGAAAAGACCTATGCCCCCAAGAGGAAAACCTTCATCAAATAATACTTCGCGACTGTCAAAGAAAGGGACTGTTGTCTGACCGGCATCTTTCTTTAGATCGGATCTATAAAACTTGACAGATTTATTCGTTGTTAGGACAAAATCAGTTTTTGGTGAATTCCTGGGGTTTCCTCGATTGCGGAGTACGAATTCACTAAAAATAACATTAACATATTATTAAAATAGAAAAAAAAAAAAAATAAATAAAAAATACAAACTTGATGGATTGATTTTTCGGAGTTATCCAATGAGGTTCATCTATATCGACCATAAGTTTCCCTGTATTGAAATCTAATCGAGTAGTTTGAATTTGTAACTCCATTGAATTCGATGTATCCAACGAGTCTTTAGCAAATCTCATTCTAACGCCTGTAACCACTTGACCTTTGGAACACATCACATCATTCAAATTCATGATTTCCGCTTCTCCGTAATCAATTCCCAAACGTAATTCAATCGGTGACTTATCGTCATCATTAATGATATAATAATTTTTAGTTGTCTCGTTATAATCAAAATTTTCAACCGGTTTCCATGTTGGATTAATGGTTTTCCCATGCGGTAAAACTTCTGCTTGTAATATCTGAATATGAATTATTCCAGCTTTCTCCACAAACCTTACACCCGTGACAATCCTAAAACCAAATTATTTTCAATTGAAGTTTTTTTTGTTATCTTATAAAAAGCAAAATTTTTTATTATAAAAATAAAGTATTTTACTTATTATCAATTATATCTGACACTTGATCTCGGAAACTAATACTTGTTATGACATTTGGTGCACTTTTTGGCTTACTTTTACAAGTGCATACACAATAAGCACAATTGTCAAAGAAAGGTCCTTCAAAGTAACTAGATAAAAGTTTCACTTTCCCGTGACAAGTGTCACCATTTTTGTTGCCATAAATATGTCCATAGGAGTCTTCAAACCACTCGTAACGTCTGACATTATTCTCCTAATGGATGTTAATTAAATATCGTAATTAATAAAATTGTTAAAAAATAAAATGTGAGCAAACAATTAAGAAAGTTTTATCACCATTTCGCAGACATTATAATACGAAGACAATTCTTCACAATCGAGAAATTCTTGACACTCTGTTTCGTTGCTAATGGAATTAGCAATTCGTTCAAGGTTACACCCGTTGTTACAAGATTGTTTAGATGTTAAATTTTTTTCATCGATAATTATTGTTTGTATCATTCTTTTCAATTCGATGTACGTATTTTCAGAGGCTTTAAAAATAAAAATTATTTATTTGAATATTAGCGTCTAGTAATCATACCTTTCGAAATTTATATCTTTTATAAAATTCATTGAAATAGTTTTTATATATGTCAAGTAATTACATCGTTCGTGAACCTCCGGATCACATTGATATGCATAGTAATTTATTCCATGGAGTGTCTTTACAGTTGAATTCATCATATCCTGTAATTTCATGCTGTAGGTACGAGCTTTATTTATACTGCCTCTGTATGAAGCTATCGAATAAATTATATAAATAAATATGATGATAGACAAAAAATACTTGGAGATATGTTCAATTATTACGAACAATTATCACACTGTTGTTCGATAATCCACATGTAGTAATTGACTATTGAATATTTAACTTGAGCAAATAACATTCTTTTATAATAATTGAACAATAATTGTCGAAATGACGTAAATTTTCCGCAACCGTTGGATTTTGTCAACTTCTTAAAAAATATGTATAGTTTACAGATAATTTAAAAATAATTGCTACATGGTTACAGATAATATTTAAAAAAAATTTTTAATTTTTAATTCAATCTTCTAAATATTGAGAATCATAAAATTATTCTTTTAAAAATTTATTGTTATTAGTTCACATATTTCTACTAAATAAAATAATCCACATTACCTCATTGTTCGTCAATAAAGAATCAGTTGATTTTCTCACCGCTTGAATAATATATAAATATTCGTTGGCGTAATTTTCATAGTTAAAATAATTCAGAATATGTCTAGAAGTTTTGAATACTCCGTAACAAAAGTCATCTATATTGCCAGAATTATCTTCAATAATATATTTAAATGTATCTATCAGTAATCCAATTTTCTCATCATAATTTCTGACTTTGTAATTCATATTTAAAAACGCATAAGTTTCAGAAGAATTATGAGGATTTGTATCATGAAAACTTAACAGCTCAATAAAATCATCCCATTTAGAATCAAAGGTGTCGAAGTTGGAATTTTTTGATACTTCTTCAAAGTCATTTAGCACATTTCGACTGTCGTTGAAAATTATTTTTAATACCTCATAATTAGTTTTATTAATTAAAGACAAATTTGAGTTATAATCATTGAGAGTTTTTAGTTCAATATTTTTTATGTATTCGATTATTGAGTTTATTTCATCGAGATTAATTACATTACAAAAAGTAGTGATATTTGTTTGTAAATTAAATACAGTTAAAATAACTATGAAGACCTTTAAAATCATTTTCAACTTCTTGATTTTTTTTTTTATTGATTAAACTTACTTCCATCAAGCTTGATGCGTATTTCTGTATGCATCGTTATGTATTATACTTAAATCAGCTTCTCTTATAAAATTATACGATCTATATTTCCTTCCGAAAACTTTTTATACTTAAGTATTCTGCCGATTTTATTGAGTTTATTTTCATTCGAGTTTTTTCTTTTCCCCAGAAAAAAAAAACTTAATCTCAGGTCTTCAATCAGAATTACAGCCAGTATTTAGCGAGTAATGACGCGGTGGACTGACTGCTGTATTGATTAAGTGTTTCTACCAAAGTCGGAAAGCACCCAATCTTTGTGCTTACAGAAAGACAAAAAAAAAGAGAGAAAAATAAAACTGAGACCGCTCATTCCATCTTTTCATTAGCTTCAATAGCTTCTTTTCTCACTATAAAGTTCCTTTGCTTATTTAAAATCACACCTCAACTTCCATGTAATTTTTATCGATCAAAATTTTCATCAATTTATGTAAAAAATGAACAAGTTTTTAAAATCAATGATTTAAATTGTTTCTTACCGATTTAAAAATTTTGTACTTTTGAAAATAGTGATGATAAAATTTATTTTGCTTCAAAGTGTAAAAAATTTCGTTACACACTGCAAGGTCATCTATATTGCGCAATACGTTCGAAAGATATTATTTTCGTAAAAATTAAAAAGACTTTTTTTATAAATCAACAATTTAATGACCGTAAAAATATAAAAATAAAGCGTAATATTCCACTCTAAACGGTCAGCTCTACTAATGACAAGATTATTTTATTACTAAGTGTTAAATTACTTTATCTTTTTATTTTTTGTTTTCTGTATGATTCATGACAGATTAATTCATCAAAGTTTTAGAAACCATAATTTTTTTATAATTTATTTTAATTTTCCAAAAAATATAGAAAATAAATAGTGAGTTTAAAAAATTCGAAAAATTTCATAAAAAATTTTTATGTCTGTGATAATTAAGTTATTAAAAGTATTTTAAAAATCTGATGAGCAATAACATGTTACAGTTTGAAAAACAAAAAGTTTTTATGCTAGCCTAGGGGGTCAACATTTTGTTTAACTGATGGAGATATTACAATACCCTGACAGAAAGTTTCTGACAGCTAAGAGTAAAAAAACAAAAGTTAAACTTTATATTACAAGCTATCTACTGTAAGAAGCTTTTTCGAATAGGTATCATAAGTTTTATTTATCAAGTTAATAAATAAATTGATGATCTCAAAAAGGTTCAAATTCTAATGCGCATGTTGAGCGATAAAAAAAAACTTACTTGGAACTTGCTCGACTTCAGCTGATGCAAGAACTTTGCGATTCTTTGTTTGATTTTTTCTTAAGTTTATTTCAGACTCCCATCCTCTTAAGTTGTTGGACATCCGCTTTCGTGCTTTTACTTGCAACCAGACCACTTTAACTCGAAAGCTAATTACAGTTGAGGCGTAAACGAGTTTTTGCACCTCATAAGGTACACCCCTACATACTTTCTCTACGAAATCTTTTATTTATTTTATTTTGTCAACCCCGTAATTATTTTCGGTTCTTTAATGAAATTTTCTTTAAATTTAAAGTTACACTGTAATATACAATTTTGAGCAACTTTAAAAATTTTATTTTAAAGAATTTAATAGAGCATTTAAATTTTAAGAAATTTAATTTTTAAGGAAACTTAAAAATTAAATTTTAAAAATTTTTGGAATTTAGAATTTAGAAACTGACGAATGTACAAACGGCTATTCATCCCTAAACTTCAAAACTTACTGGAACTAATAGCCATGACTGTATATATATTTGTGTGTTATACAGGAATGGTATATCCAATAGTCCTCTTTAATGGCCTTCTGATATGCTCATGTGAATAGATACATAGCTATGCAGTCACATAAATGGCGAGTCCTCTCACCCTAGGGGTGTATCGATGTGTCGGGTAAACAACCATGTACTGCGTAGGTGGTATAGAGACGAATGGTCTTTCGGGACATTGAGCGTATCCTGTTTAGTTAAACATTCACTGATGCACTTCTGCTGCCGGTTAATTCTCATGCTTAATCGAAATTCTAGTTTGCACATGGTCCTCTCGAATAGAGACTTTGCCATAAAATAAGCCAAATATTTTTTAATTTTTGTAATATCTCCCACAATTTCATTTTGATAATGTTGTAAGCTTTCGATATTTCCAGCTTAACTTTATCTACGTTTTAGTTGATTCCACTGGTTGGCTAATAACGCTATGGTTATGAACTTTAGAGCTCAATTTAGCTCTTGATATACTAACATATTAATGTGATATTGCGACCAATGATTAATGATTCTACTTAACTTATCTCTTGCGATAGCATTCAAAACGAATGAAAGACCGATAATGAACTAAAATTTATGGCTGTTATGAAAATAGTGTCAAGTATTTTCCTAAGAGCTATTTTTTTCGACAACATTAAAATTTTCATATTTTTAATTGACTTTATTGTAAAATCAAATTTTTTTCATGAGCAAAACTGTTTTAATTTCTAAACATAATAATTTACTATAATGATCACAATTTAAGGGTTGTTTAAAAATCATAATAAAGACCGTCGACTGTGTACATCATATACAACAGATAATTTCAGCTTTTGTATCCCACTACTGAACCAAGAAGTAAATCTGATGATCATAACAACAATAGTCGCTTAAAGTTTGTATATTTACTTGAATACATGTGCGATTGTCGCACATATGACTACAATTGTCGCCTATGGCTTGTACTCGAGGAAATGCGACTAAAACCTAAATATAAACTTCCATTCCGATAGCACGATCATATTATTCGTATTTATCGATTCACCCACAAAAAGCATAAACTACTAGTACTTAAACAGTATGAATATACATATTATAACGTTATCTTTTAGTTTTTGAATAAGTTTTAAAATTTCAATTAAATAATAATCAATGTTTAATGTTTTGTCATTTAGCTTGATTGCAGAACTTATCAAAGAGTTTGCTTAATTGAATTCCTCTTGAATACGATATTAATGAATCTTTATCACAAAGTTTGATATTGCAATTCTCGAGCAATCAATTATAAGACTGGAAATTAAACGGAAACAACTCAATCAAGTATTTTTTTTGTCCACGTCGTTGTCTGATAAAATAATAACATAACGTAAAAAAGTAGTATTCGATATAATAATTGCAGTTAGTTTTTTTAATAATTGATGTTATTAAATATTTTTTTATAGACGAATAAAATTATATTGAAATGCTCAGTGAAAAAAATTTTTTTTTAATTTATTTTACCCTCGCTTTTCGCTGTAAAAATTCAGGTTTTATTAATCAATAATTTGAATAGACTTTGAAAAGTCGTTACGAGTCAATTAAGTAGAAGATAAGTTCGGTGTAGCAGATGAGTATATTACAAGTAAATAAATGATAATTATTCATGTAAAACGAAATCAATGTAGTGTAAAAGTTGACAGTAGGACAGATTATAAATTCTTGAATTTATAACACTCTGTAGCCGATAAGCGATCACGCGATTTTAGTGCTTCTGTCTATTCATACATATTCATGCATATTCATATCACACTTGAATTCTCTCCAATTCAGTGACCGAATTGTGTCAGGTAAAATTTTTAAGTAAAAAATTATATTTTTTTGTAATTATTTTTACTGTTATTTATATTAAAAAATTGGAATTTTAAACATTAAAAAATAATATTATAACTAAGAAAATGAATCGAGTTGAATTTTTGTAGTTTGTTCAATGCATTATTGAATTAGTAAAAAGTCAACATAAATTTTATTAACTTTATTTAATCTTGTATATTAAAGAGTAAACGGATTAGTAATTATCGAGTAAAATTTTTTCTTTACGATCTCATTAGAGATAATTTCAGATATTTTATAATGAGAAGCGGAGTTTTAATGCCAATTCGACGGTTCGTTTTTATTTTGACGGCAAGATAAATTAATGAGCTAATAATAACTCGAAGAAAGAAAGAAAGAAAGAAAAATTTTCCTCCTATAGTTTTCCGCATGTTTCAAGTACATAAAAAATTTTCAATAGCCCTTGAGTAATAATCTTCAAAAAAAGATTTAACAATAGCTGTTCATGAGCATTTCCAATAATTCCAAGCTTTATTAAATAAGGCTTTTTTAATAATTGTACATTCTAATTAATAATAATATGAAGCATAAAACATTTCGTATTTTCCGTTGGATTTTCGATGAAGTACAACAGCTTGTAAAAGCTCTTAGACAGTACAACAATAACGAGACAGGTAAGAGGGGCTGAAATAATTACATGTCACAAGAAAGTGCCACTTTTTGCCCTTTTAAAATAGTCTTTGTTATCCGTCTACGAGGTTTCCGGAAAGTTCTCACCTTTCCAATCTTTTATTTTTTTTTCTTTTCTATTATTTTTTCTCATTTTCCTGCCTCTTGTTGGTTGCGTCACATTTTTCTTTCAGTTTCCTTACGGTAACTTGACCTATCTTATTCTGACGGCTCAACCTGACAAGTTAATAGAAATTTCTTTTTATCAGTCTATGATTATAACACTTTTCAAACTTATAATTTATTTATTTTCTCAAACTTAGTAGAAATAAAATTTGACATTGTTCCAAATAATCTTTCCTAAAATTTAATTTGTTTTTAAATAATATAAATTTAATGTTGTTTTATTACAATACGCCCTGTTCGTTCATTTCGACACGTCGGTAGAAAGCAGCTACTTAGGGTTCACCCTGCAGATTTCATAAATAATATACAAAGTATTCTTAATAGAGTATTCCTAAAATATAACTTAAAAAATCTCATATTAATCGTAATCTAAAAATGGACAGTTAATGTTCACTCTATCATAATTAGCAAGACAGTATTTGCAGATACTCAATAATGTAATATGAATGATCATCCAAATGCGTCGACTTCATATTAATATCTGATGAAAACTGGATATCGATTGTCGATTTCAAGTAATGGCTATAAAATAAAACTTTTAGAGTGATTTATTTTTAGTTTCTGGACTATTTGCTACTGTAATTTGATTATGAATATTGTAAACAATTATTTGTGATGAGTAAAATTTAAATGGACAAATATTGGCACAATAGAAGATGATAAAGCTTCGATATGCGACACCGCAACTATACTCAAATAAAAATTTAGAAATAAATGAAAAAAAACAATCCCACATGATTATAAAATCCTACGAAGTTTTTAGCTAGCCGTCAGGATTAAACGAGATATTAAATGAGAGCTTACAAATTTATACGATGGAAGGAAATGGGTTATAACATAAATTACAAATCTTAACTATGCAGTGGAATTGAGTTAGCTTTACGAGAATTAACTTACAGAGATTTCTGATGAAACTTGCCAATTTTGCGGTCGTTAGCTATCAAGACAATGAATCTTAATGATTATAAGACAGCCTGAAATAAAAATACAAATCAAGTAAATAAGAAGTTTTTGTATTATTTTATCTGGATAAATTATTATTTATAGCTTCATAATTTTACTATTACTTTAATCTACGACAATGCAAAATTCAAATGTAAATTTTTACAAAAAAAATTGGTTTTTGTTTTCGAATATTTAAAATTTTATTAGTTCATTCGTCAACGAACTACAATAATACATTACAAGGCACTCTGCAAATTTCATGTCCCTAAATCTTCCTAAAACTTTTTTTCTCCCCAACATAACAGACGAGTGAAAATATATCACGTCTTCAGCGGCATCAAGTATTCATAAACATTTATTTTCTTGTGAACGTGAGGAACTACCACCGAGTTATGCTCAATAATAAATAAGCGAACATTATATTTATATATATTGAATCATATTTAGTTTTTCGGAAAAAAAATTAAAAATTTTGCAAACAAAATTGATATATATAGCCCATATATGGCTTAATGCGGTCAATTTTCATATCAGTTTATGTATGGGTACATCAAAACATCAAAAATGATCTATGAACATATCAAATCATATTGGACCATACATTGATCTATCAAATTTTCTCAATAGACACATCAGACCATTTCAGAAAATTTTTTCACAGGGAAAAGTTTTCAAATAAAATTTTCAGCCAATTCTTTCATTTAATTTTTTTTTTTTTTTTTTGTTTTGAATTAATAGAGTTTACCAGTAAAAAGCGCTATAAAGAAAAGTCAAGACTTCTAGGACTCAACAATCTGTTAAAATGAAGCTATAAAAGTTTGAAAACCTGTAAAAGTTACATTTCAATTACCGCGTAGGGTCAACCACAAGATTTTTTTTTTCTTTTATTATAGAGTATAAAAACAGTTACAAAAATAAACAATTCTGTAGGCGGAATCATTTTTTTTCTGACATTTTTGTCGATATTTAATTAGAGTCATCATCAATGCATACGTCTCGAATTTTACTTTAAACTTTTCTCTTTTATACGAGATCTCTCAAAGGACGATGAATATTATATGGAATTGACGTTGAACATTTTCATCAGTTTTATTCTAGAAAAAGAAAATATTATACCGTCAAGGAATTATTACCTGGCTGCGGTGAAGTTAAAAGAAGACAAATATACTTCTTCTGTGTAGGTAATAATATGTATATGCGGGTGTATGTATATATATCTATCTTCAGATGTTCGTTTTTATATGCTATAGACATAATATAGAAACTGATATTGAGAAATGAAATGTCAAAAAATTCATTTTAATGAAGCGAGTGACAACAAATGGATGAAAATTTGAAACCACTACTACTTTTTTTTAATGTTCCAACAGTGAATTTTTTTTAATGTCTTATTGTCTGAATTTCATTGAAATGTAATAATACAAATTGACGTATTTTTTTTCACTTGTTTTTATTTTAGCTATTGTACGATAATAGAAACTTTATGCAGTCGTTTATCATGTGATAATTTATTCAAATCATACGCTCCATTTGTCTGAAAAATTCAAGTTAAAGCTGAATAATCTAGTCTTTAATAATTTGTTATACTTTATACTATTTTTATTGTATAAAATACTCAAAGTACCTTTCAAAGGATCTATGCCTATTCGGAAGACAGCCTTCGACGATTTTTCGTAAACTAACCCAGCTTGAGGACTGGCAAAAATTGTCAAATTAAGTAATCGTTGAATATTACTCAGAAAAATATTATCTGATAGAAAAATACCCGTGAAAAAAATTTCTATGAACGTAAAAAAATACTTTATTATAATTTTTAATACATCAGGACGTACCAAAAAAAAAAATGTAGAACGTATTATACATCTTCGAAAAATGTTTCAGTTTTTTAAAAAGTTTTCTGCGATTTTTTGCAAAAGTTTCTGATTACTCTGAAAATTTCATCAATCAATCTTAAAGTTTCTAACCAACTCACAAACAAAGAAAAATCTGAAAAAAATAATTTTAAAGTTCTTAGAAACATGAACACAATAACTTTCTTAATAATAATCGAATATATTTAAAGATAGACAGTTGTTGATATTATATTATTATTTCACAAAATTTTTAAATACCAAAAATCAATCATAAACTCAAAATTATTACAACTGGAAATTTTGGATATTTTTTTTGACAATAATATTTTCTGCAATTGCTTTATTTTTGGGATTTCCAGGAATGACCGATAAGCCGATTCATCGGTGAATATCCAGGATGAGGTTTCGAGTAACTCAATCAGGCGTTAGCGAAACACCGGAACTCGTAACGTGATTGAGAACCGGTATAGTAGTATCGACGAATCGATAGCAGGAGGAGTCGGACTAGGGTAGAATGACGTTAACGAAAACTTCATTAACTGAGTCGTACAGATAACGATTACTTCTTCCCTTATTCTGAATCCATAAGCTGCACTGTGCTTTTCTTCTTTTTCTTATCGTTATCTGCTCCGGCTATATAACTCGACTTTTTTACTCTAGACAATAACTTCAAGAGATTTTTGCTATGAATATAAAACGTATATATGTCATTACTGAAAATAAAAATGCAATCGAATATTCTGATAAGTATAAAAAAAAATAAAAATAAAAATAAATAAATAAATTAAAATAAAAGAGGAGGAAATCAAAGCTTTTCAATACTCAAACTATAATTTTAATTTTAACTATAATTTTTATTTTTAATTCCTACAACATTCATCGTTTCCAGATAATTGTAGTATTTAGATTCAAAATTGTAATTAGTTTTATAAGCTTCAAGTTAATACCACACAATGTGATGATTGAGTACCGATAATACATACGTATGTAAGTTATTTGTATCCCCGGATCTCTATGATAGATTAAATCGTATTGTCTAAAATTAAATCCCAAGTAGGGTATTATATTACACTCGGTACAGTATTGATTATCAAATACCAAACTAAAAAATACAGTATATTGAATAACATTAAATTCTACTGATGAGTATTATATTTTAAAATCTGAATCATCTAATTCTTTAATTTGAACTTTTTAGTTTAACTAAAGTTTTCTATAAAGAGATTAAGAGTCTGCTTAATGTTTGAAAATATTAGATCAGATGATTTTACATGGAGTTACTCATATGCATTAATGAAAGGATAAAAAAACGACTTCCTAAAATGATTTTCAGGTGCATCAAAATTGTGACATGTCAAATAAAAATTTTTTAATCTGAAGGATATTATATTATGAGATTCAAATGTCATAATAATTTTAATAGAATACTATATAAGTGATTAAAAATCAACCACCGTTCAAAAGCAATTGACTCAGCCTAGCTCTAGACAAGCGATAAACATCAGAGCATATATATAGTATGTTCACCGTAGTTTAGCGATGAGTCAATCTTGAATGGCGGAAGTAGAATGGAAGTGTCGAAGAGCATGTTCTACGGAAGGTAGCAAAATGGAGAGATATGTTTAGATTTGTGGAACAAACCACCAAATTTCCTGTTCGATCCCAATATACATCACTTTGTTGCCAGTAATATCATAATCACAATCAGGGAATGATATACAGAAGCTGATATGCTTGATAAATATCAGATAGAATGATTTTCAACGCTTATCATGAACTGTGACTCAAAGTCAATAGGAATTCCACGAATAAATGATTAATATTCTTCCCTTCAATTAATTAAATTAAAGACTGCACAAATTTTGGTGGTACAGAGTATTACAAGGATAATTATTAGATGCGGCACAATATTCATTGTTTTGGGTCCGTATTAACCGTAAATGATCAGAGAAAACGATCTTATCAGCATAATATAGTAAAATCCACTCTGCTTTTAGCTTCATTGGATATACTCGATAAAACAGATACAATGAATAGTAAATTCCCATGAATATTTAGTTGTATAAATTCAGTGCTTATACAATAAATTCAAAATACGATATTAAAAATTCCATTACAATACTATTCAATTTATATGGTCGTGATATTATTATAATTATTAGAATGATTTAATAAAAAAATAACTTTCTTCTAATTTAAATTATATCCAATAATTATTGTAATATTTTGAGAATAAATTTAATTACATATGAAAAAATTTGTGAATTTTTTTTATGTTTAATTTTAACTGAAAGTTCTAAAGACATAAAAAAAAATTCAATGATTTACACTTTCTAAGATCGTTATAAGCGATCGTCTGAGATGACAAATATTAGGAAAATTCTTGCGAAAATACGAAACTCACGTTTCTATCATATTTCTCACTGCAAACTCTATATGTGTACGTTGCATATAAGAAACATCACACCTCCCTCATTAAAAATGTCACTTGGATTCTGCTATGTCATGGCTGAAATCAGCACTACTCTGATCATGTATCTTTGTTGCAAAGACCTACTCGCTACCTAACTTTCAAAACTAAAACTGTAAATGTGTTTCAGCATAATAAATGACTTTCCAATAAAGAAATGACTGTCCTTTAAATAAGTTCATTCAAACGAAGCTAATCACAATTTAGTATCATAATCGATCATATCAATCACATTATGATTAAAAATTCAAGTTCACCTTTTTTTTTTTTTTTTTTTTTTTCTACTAATGCAAATAAATCGATCGATATCGACAAAAAAAAATCATCTTTATTATTCCACTTCCTCATATTATCTTTTCATCCATCAATTACTGTGAAATGTTCAATATTATAAGACAATTAAAATAAATTCACGAATTAATTGATATCGAATTGGAGATCGTTAAAAAAAAAATTCCATCGTACCTCGTTAAATTTATTCATATTATTTATATCAATAATATTGTGAAATTTCAGAGTTGTAAGTTAATATTTGGTTAAATGAGCCGCTCGAATATTACTCTGTCTGCTTTCAATGTTGATTAAGCTAACTTTATTTTAGTTAAAATAACAACAAAGATTGCTTAATTAACAAAATTTGTAGGTGAATTATTTAAGATGATGTTATAAGAAGAAAATTAATTAGAAAAATTCCGCGGTTTTCAATATTTTAACAAATACGATGAGAGAAATTTTTTTTTTCAAAGGAATTATTTTGTTCAATACTTCATTCTTAAAATGATCGTAATATAACGTTAAATATTTTTTTTGAATTTGTCCTTTAAAATTTTAATACGACTTGCATAATATTGTTGATTTCATTTTTTAAAAAAAGTCAATTTGTCAAATTTTGTGGGATACGATGTATTAGAATAGAAGTATCGATATGATCCATATGTAATCGTACACGATTATATCCTATTGTATATGATGATATATACATTTTTCCCCGGATATATTTGATATTAAATACCAATATTGAATTTTTACATCGAAATATTATATTATTATTTATCAGATTTTACAGTGACCTCATTCTAGAAAGTAATTTAAACGAATATTGAAAAATAACAAGATCAAATTATATATATTAATTTACTCTGTGCTAACAGTTACTGGTTATAATATTGAAATTACGTTCAATACTAGTCGATGTGAAAATTATTTCACTTTTTTATTTAAAAAAATTGATAATCAAAAAAATTTTACACTTTTTAATTTAAATATTTACAAGTTTAAATTTAAATTAATAACAGTAATTTTTTTGTATATTTTTGTGATTTACAAGTTAATTTTTTTTGTCAATAAAACTGATTAAAAAACAAAAAAATTATTTGAAAAACTATTTTGAAAGAATGAACCGTAATAATGGAAAAATTATTAAGAAGTCTATTACAAAATCTTAATATCCATTTTACAATTTAACAAAGATATGACGGTTCCGTTTCTGAGCTCATCTTGGCAATAAAAATTAATTCTGTCACAGTTGTCCTTTCCTGCACCCGGCGGTCTTAAAAGTTATAACCACTTTTGAATGAGGTGAATCAACTCCCACCAACGTAACTTTCTACACGAAACTTCTATCCGAACTTCAGCCAGCAACTGAAAGTGTTACTTAAAATCGCCACGAGCTTTTCTCTGTGTGCTCGTGTAACCATACCTTTAACCGTAGCAATACCATAAACTCTTTTTGCTGTATTATTCCCGACAGTTTCTCGTGTAACGAACGCGTTTAATTAAGAAGTAGTTCTAAGAAATTCAAAATAAATGTAAAAAAAGATATAAAAAATTTTAAACGCTTCCTAATTTATCTTCGTATTGTATCTATCAATTTTAAATCCTTTTTTCAGTAATAAAATTTTTTTTTCAAAAAAAAAAAAAGATACTTCCGAACAATTTCCTATTTATGTAATTATTAAAAACTCTTAGAAATTACATTATTAATTGTCTTCATGGTCCAACAGACATTTAAAAATTTTTTTAATTCGTATTTGATAAAACACTTTGTTCTATTAATCAAAAATAAATTGATAAGGCAAAAAAAAATTTTCTCATTCTGTTTTATATTAATCTTCTCTAAAGCTGTGTAAAATAAATACTTTTATGAAGTTAAAGTTTATTAAATTACAAGAAATTAAACTGTCAATTAAAAAACTAAAGGAGATATTAATTATGAAATGTTTTATTGATAAAAAGATTTTTTTAATTTGACAGTTGAATTACGTCATAAATTTCTGAATAAGTCATAAGAAATGAGGACATAAAAAAAATGTTCTATTCATTTAACTGATTATTTTTATCATAAAATAAATATTTAAAATAGGCATGTTTGAGTGATCCAATTTTTATTTAATTATAAGCAAAGTTTTTTGAAAATTTGATTGGAGGCTCTCGACTTTTTATGCTTAAATTTTAACAATCAGATTATCATCGATAAAATTAATAGTAAAATTTTTTATGAATGTCTATTTTTTGGATATAGCATGATAGCATTGAATGTACTTTACTATCGCATCAAATTTTTCCACTGATTTATTCACATTAAATCGTTTTCTAAAACTTTTATAATGGACTCAAGTTAAAGGAGTATAAAATGCATTTCACAAAGGAGATTTTTAAATGAAAAACTCTGAAGTGATTCAACCTGAATCCATTAAAATATTCATACCAAAAAGTTAACTCCAATTAAAATATAAGTGATTTCTATCTCTGCGTACGAATGTTTAGTTCGTTACCTTTGGTACGTAAACTTTGAAAAACAAAACAAATTCCAACTGATCGATATAGTTATTTTATTATTTATACCGTATTCTCATGGCAGTAAGCTTGACTAAAAACTCTATTCAATTTTTGCTGGTCTGAATTGTGATAATTAATAAAATCATCGGTGATTATTTTTCTATTGTTTTTACAGACTACTAAAAATTGTTGCTACAGTTATAGTTTAACAATAACAGAAACAGTAATGGCAAAAAATAAATACAGATATTTCTGGCAGACGAATTCACTCGATTTTGGAATAAATATTTAAACTCCGTCGTCGTCAATCGTTAATTTAGATACAACTTCCGACAAAATGTATGATGTTCAGTTATACTACTTTTGAAAGATACTTTAGTTTAGTATGCTGAGAAAATCATGTTGTCAATTAAGTTTCTAAAATTGTCACCTCAGATAAAATAAGAAATTCTTTTCAATAATTGATGAAACTATTTTAATCGTATCATAAATATTCAAGTTGTGAATTTTTTGATTTTATGTTGCATGCATCTACTGTGAATACTTCACAATATCATATTTATTTATTCATATTAGAACAGATCTTAATCTATAATGCAAATGCTTTAGATACGGCCCCAAATTGGGCGGTATCAGGACATATCTGGATCGATATGGCTTGACAGGTCCTAATACGACTCGACATGCTCATATATAATTTCTTGACCAAAAATTAGTAGACATAAGTCTACTGTGTTAAAATAAAAATTATTTTTTTATAAAATAAAATAAAAATTATTTTTTTATAAAATAAAATAAAAATTATTTTTTTTTCTTTTAAATTTTTTAAAGGAGCTAATCTGACATTGATTTTTTAATGAAATTTTTTTTTCATCTTTTTAAAGGCTACAAATATTTACCAGCATAGATAAAATAAATGTACTATTGATATTTACTTATTAGTTAAATAAATTTTAGTAATTTGTATTATTTCAATGAGTAAACCAAAAAATCAATTACAATATATTATTTATTGGCAAAAGCAGATAAAGGTAAAAATAAGGTTGGGCAAATCAATAAAAACTATAAAGTTAATTTTTAATAAGGTTATGGAGATAGGGCTTATGTAAGGGTAGATATCCGGGGAAGATTAAGTATAATGTATTGACAATATTGAAGTTATAGAGGTCGTCGAAAATTCCAGTTAGACTATGGAGATTCACATAAAGTTTAAGTTAGGATATAAAGACTCACATATGAGCTCAAATTTATGCACAGATATAATATAGTTATAGAGATTCAGTTTGAATTTTACTTCTATAAAAGTTTGAAGCTAGCAATTAAATTTATAATTTATTGACTTTTTCTTATTATAAAAGAAAAAAGACTTTTAATTGTCTAGGTATATCTTACATATTGAATTATAAAAGTTATCTACCACAGAAAATAAATATTACAAAAAACGTGCTCTATATCGTGAGCAAGATAAATGTATCAATGTTGAATCATGTTATTAATGACAATAATAAAAGGTTTTATTAAAAAAAACTTTGTTATACATTATTCACAGAATATAAACATTTATATAAAATCAATTTGCTGTCAGTAATTATAGGGTAAACAATTTTACTCGTCTAAGAAAAAAAAAAGATGATATTGGTTAATTCTAAAAGTCAATGAGTTATAAATTAAATGTAGTTTTGTAAATGTGCTAAAAGTACTAATGCTAATGAAGTTTTCATTTGGAAAATTAACTCTTTGCAAATCGTGCAAAATTATTCAACCGTTTCAGTGAATCCTGTGATAGTCAAAAAGAGTGATTGTATGCGGAGAAAAACGAATGAAATCGATTTTTAAAATTGCGAGCGTCTCTTACATATATTATGGGAATTGTTTTTTGAAAAATATTTCAAAAATGGTCGACGCTGCTGACTACCTCTGAAATTCTTTGCTACAAAGTTTATTTCAAGATCAAAAAGCTGGAACTCTAAAATCTAATTTTTTACACGTTTAAAAATTATTCTAACTCACAAATGTGATATCTACGCTTTTGGGCTCTTTGATTACATTTTAGAATGGATTGGTAGAGTAATTTAAAATTTATTTAAAAAAAAAAAACTACAAAATTTTCTTGATAATTTTATAATTCAAATCAGTAACCAGACAACATAAATCTAGCTTAATGCATGCTCAATCGCTGCCGGATACCGCTTGAAGTCTGCAAAATATTTTTAATGGTATAATTACTAGTAAACACAGACGTAAAAAAAACTTTCTATGTCAAATTAGTCCCAAATTGGATAAATAGTCTATAGGTTATTCACCTAAAAAAATATTTAGCAATAAAGCACCCGGCATCTAAGGTTTCTATAACTTTTAGTCACGCGATCTGAGAACAGCTATATACTTTTTCTCATATTTCATTACATTAAAATTGAATGAACTTTTATTAAATATCGGATTGCAAAACAAATCTTAAATTTTTCTTCTTAACCACCATTCGTGGTAACTCAAGACAATAATTGAGAGTTTTGCAAATAAAAAATCATTAATTAAAATAAAAAAACTTGCTGTCAAAGTATCAAACATAATTAAAATTCTATGTCACTTTTCCGAATTTTAAAGATATCTCAAGAGGTTCTAGGACTCTCAGTGAAGTGGGTATAGCTGTAGGTATTGCTAATTCAACGATACTCCATTCAGTTAGTTCAGAAGCTATAGGTATAATAAAAGTACCTCTTTGTATAAGAATTTTTTTTTTCTTCTGAATAATACACACGTAGAATAAACTACACTGGTAGCATATCATCGGTACTTGTATTTTATTTCTCATTGGAAAATCAATATTGGAGGTTGCAGCGCCTCTCGAGCGCCGTTCGCTCGAGACGAATCTCAGTTGCCACGAAAATCTGTGACGCGCCAACTCCCACGTTACGGTGTAACGGTAGAGGCCAGAGCTATCTCTGCCAAACTAAACTTCAAAAGACCAGTCAGGACAAATTAACGTCTGTGAGTGAGGATATTGTGACTAACGGGGTGACTTTATTATATTAAAATAGTTACAAAAATTAATAGAGTATTTTAATACTATTATCATTTACAAAATACGTAACATCTTGCTATATCTGTTGCTGTTTAGTTATTTTTTCGATGTTATCGTCCAAAAACGTTCGCTCTATCCGCGCCATCTTGCGATATTTTAGCGCCCTCTCTATTATTTACGTGTCATCCGCTCCTTTATAATAACATGATCTTCATCATTACTACTCGACTATTTTTTTTTTATTTTTATGTTATTAAATATTTATTTACTTAACCAACCTAATAATGAATAAAAAAAAATTTTTTTTTTTTACTATTCATTAACTCTTATCGAGTTATAAATAGTTTGCTTTTATCGAGACTAGGTTAACTCTAACTTAACACACACATCGATACTGCCATTCTAAAACGTTGTATCCCATAAAATTTGACAAATTGACTTTTTTTGAAAAATGGAATCATAATAATATTATGCAAGTCATATTAAAATTTTAAAGATTAAATATTTTCGTCCGTTGAATCCCATTTAATTAATTTTAAAAATAAATCGTTTTTACCGTCTGCTGTAAAATTTTCTAAATGTGAGATACGACGTATTAGAATGGCAGTATCGATATAGACTTAGTTCAACAGTCACATGGTTCTTACTTAAAAAAATTCAAATACAAATAAATGTTTATTTTTTACTTTCGCTTTAGTATTAAAACTACTTGTCATTATTATTATTATCGTTTGCACTCGAGTAACACTGAAATATCGTGAGTTTAAATGCCTTAAAGTCAATAAATGCAAATTAGAACTATAAGCGGCCAGCCCTCAATAATATTTTGAAAAATATCATTAAATATGTTACAATGAGCAATGAATAATTTAAATTAGAAAAAAAAAAAATAACAAGAAATTTAAGCTAAAATTTTATCAAATTTAATATTTTGCCATGCAATTGTTGCCATTAAAATTAACGAACAGTAAATCCATGAAAAATTTTTTTGCTTGCGTAATTATTTGAAAGTACTATCTACTTTTGGTCTATCATGTATTTTTATTGCTTAAAATTTATTAAAAATAGAATAACATGAAAAAAAAATTTGGTTAAAGTTGATAGATTTTACTGTCACTTACACTAAAAATTTTTTTTTTGTTATTATAAATTTATGAAGAAAATAAAAGTAATTGAGGGATCTAAACACAGAAATTTAGCAGACAAGAAACGTAAATAAATTCAAATATCATTATATTATAATTAATGAAATATAAATTTGATGACCCTAATATAACACTATCGAATAATAATAATTTTGAGCGGCAGATAATTCGAGATACCGTTGAAATCAATTGAGAGATATATTATTGTACACAAATTCGAACTGTAATTGATGATCTAGACAATAATTATATCAATAAATCTAATAGCATTGTGGACACTAATACTAAATAATGTCATATTTAATTACAAATATATGCAAATAAATTAAGCGTCAAATTAACCAATTGATAATCTATATAATAATTTGGATAAAAATTGTAGAGGTATTGTTGATAAGTACTGTAATTACTAATTATGATAGAACATAATAAGTGATAAAGCATGCGTTTATTAGCTGTGTAATCATTTACATGCAAACAAAAATAAAAATAATCAATTTATACCGACAACAGTAGCATATAGTCAATCGATTCCTATACGGTAGCGCAAGCGCACAAGCCTGTGAGCAACGATCTGCAAATGACATTCCTAAACTCCTATATAAAACATTCTAGTATAATATTAAATCAACAAAAATTTAAGCAATGCAATAATTGAGATATTAAAAATCAGCTTAAGCTTTGTTGTATTAATATTGAAGTAAGCGAATAACACTTTTAGGGTTGACAACCTCACGACATAGCTCGTAAATAGATGCGCCCGTTTGTGTACTCATCTGTAACGTGACTAGACCTGTACACACCGAAACTAATTTTCTTTGTATGTACATAAAAATATATCACCTTGTTTTACTACCCCTTCTATTTAAATTAGAATATATTTATTGTTATTACGTTATTTTATAGCTGATTATTTCTGTCTGCGATAATACTGTCAAGAAATCAAATCACATCCAAAAATTGTATTTTTGTTTGTAGTTTACTGAAGACTACCATTTTATTGTTAACAACCACAATTTGAAATATTTATTAAAGTATCCGGTATTGTTTATTTATAACCAATACATAAACTAAATTTTATTTCCCCTAAAATATTTTCCGAAAAAATGAATAATTCATAAATCTAAATCAACAAATATCTAATTTTTTAAAAGTGAAAATTTATGTAGGCTTAAATCGATGTAAATTTTTCGAAATAAATTGAAATTTTACCTTTTTTTGTTGGTGAGTTTGGGTGTTTGGAATTGAAAATTGAAATTTACACGAGGTGACATTCTCTTCGTTTTAGCTTTGATCTATGTAAATATACATAGATCTATGTAGATTTAATTTTGCCATTATTTATACCATTGGAGGTCTAGATAAAATGCTGAATTCAGGTCTCTGTAGATCTAAATTATTTTTCTTTCTGATACTACTTACAATATCCGTATCTATGGAAATATCAAGTTATTCAAAAACTATTATGTTTATTCCAAACTTCAAGTAATATAATTTTAACTCACTTGTTGTGAAGTATACCACTGTACAACTTATAATTATAATATGAATCTCAGTGCTTACGAAATTGATGAATTCCAGAATTTTACTAATTATTGCAAGCCTCTAGCATGAATACTACTTGAAAAGTTTTTGTATTGATCATAAGAAGATCCATAAACATATTTGACCATTGATACTGTTACAGTAACACAAAAAATCAGGCTATATAATTATTTTTTGATTTAAAATAATGAACTATTAAGTAATTTTATTGTCAATAAATATTTCATGAATGTACAACGAAAAATGGTGTTGTTAATTTGCAACAACCGAGTGTTTTGAATAATAATCATTTGCAATTCTATTTTTTATTTATTTTATTCATTCAGCAGATTCAGTCTGTGCAATAATTCATGCAACGGAATATCATGACAAGTGCTGTTGTGATAAAAAATGATATATTTATAATTGAGAATGATATGAAATAAATAATACATTGATTTTTCAAATATAATGTGGAGTTTCATCTTGACAGGTTAAATTAATTTTCAATCCATAAAATTCAATAGTACCGTTCAGAAACAAATTTTTTTATTTATTGAATAATAATTTCAACTGACGCAATAATCAATTTATAATATTCAATATGTAAAAAGTTATAAAATGAGGTGAATAAGTAAAATATTGTACACAAAAATCACAAAATAACGACATTTTTTATTATTTTTTTTTTTATTACACTAATAAGTAAATTTTTTTTTTATTTTCTAATCTAAAACTCAAAAAAAGGTGTTAGCATCGCACCTCTTCCTTTGAGCTATTTTCGATCAAGTTCAGAAATTTTCATCAAAGGGAGTCAGTTCGTATAGCACTAAAATAACTCTCTGCGTGGACTCTCAACACAACAATGTGGTCAAAGCTTTGCATGATATCAGAGTGGATGGCAGATGAGGTCACATTTTCTCAAAATATTTATCATTATTATAATCATAAAAAACAAACAAACAATTTAGAATAAAAGCATTTTTAAATATCTTTTTTAAAAATTTTTTTACGTCATTTCAAAAAATAAATTTACTCAAAAATAATTTTCATTTGGTTTGTATTAAAACCTCTCGAGAAAAAAAAAAATATAATTCTATAATAAAATAAAATAAAAAATAGTTAAAGTAGTTTATATAAAAAGAATGTATAATTATCACCATCATCATAAAAATTTATCATCTTTCCATCTGATTTAACAGACATGAATCATAGACAGAATATACGAGTGCAACATTATTTTCAACTGACATGTATTTCCCAAGAGTGCCAGGTCCTCGTTGTTTACGTTATTTTGTCTTTTTCCATTTATCCTAACTGTTATTTTTTTCCTTTTACTTCTCTCATATCCATGCTCGGCAAGCACGAAAATATCAACTCCTGTGAACAATGGCTTCGAGCTTGCGGGTAAATACTTGCATTGTGGTCGTGTACGTAAAAAATACCACGGTTTTTTTTTTGTTTGTTTTATAACGATGAAATCACTTATTACGTAAAATTAATAACCTTATGCAAGCTACAAAAATTGCAATAATTCACAATAAAATTTTATCATATCAATTCTGAAGTTTTATCTTCAAAATAAAATAGTTAAATGTTAAACCGATTTACCTTATAACTGTAACAAAAAAAAATTCTGCTTTAATAAGTACATAAGGCATACGAACCATGGAGAGAAATAAAGAACCCTCGTTAAGATTTGATCGCGAAAGTTCTATACGTTCGCTATACTACTAAACTTCGATAATGCCTGTCGTAACAGACAGTCAGAAGTTTATTCCTAATGAGACTAATTCCATGTGTTTTCCGCTCTCGCTGTTCGTACACACATTCATAGTCGTAATATTCGACCTCATTTACAGTATAAATGATAGAAGCTTGACAGCTTACCTCAGACAACGTATATTTTGTATTATTTTTTTATTCAGGCGGCTTGCCTATTATATTCATCTATAAAAATACAACATTTTGTTAAAATAAGCAACGATTTGTCTTTACTTTTTTTTTTTCTTAAAACACAATTCTTACAATTTTGTTGGGGTTAAGAAAGCAATTTCAGTAAAAAGTAGCACAAACCAATAAGCAAATTTTCTAAAAGTTTCGATGGCATAAACTTTACATTGGAAAAGAACTGCCCTGTCCCTGAATAATCGGAAATAGTAATAAAACAGAGTAATTTTCTTAATTGATAAATTTTTTTTTTCAAAGTAACGACATGAATCTATTTTTTGTTAATTAATTAATTATAAATAGAATAAATAGAAAAATTAAAATACAGATTTCTGCTTAAGAAATTTGACAAGTTTAGCTTCGTAAATATTATTTGAGTAATAAAAAAATTCAAAAGCGATGACTCGTATTTTGCGTGGAGTCAAGTATGTAAAATTAATTATTCAGAGATCGGGGTACTGCAAAATTATTACTTTAATAAAAAATAACAGTTTTGAAAATGTAAAAAACCATAGAATTATTAAATTAATTACTTTTTCAATCATCTTAGCTCAACAGGGATTATTACCGTTGATGTGTTGAATATTTGACGTACAAATTGCAACCCTTTTCAAGGATGACAAAGATTTTTTACCGTATCTTATGTAATAATTACGCTCCGAAGCCACTAAAATATCATTATAATACTTACACTAAATTAAATTCATAATGACACAAAGTACTTTCCATGAAGATCTAGTTTTATAAACAAAGCATGTCATACATAAAGGAACAAAGAGTAGTTAACGAGCGGTTTATGTCTGTACATGACATATCGCTGATAATGCTTCTAAACCGCAGAACTATACTTTGCAACAAGGCTTAACATTATGTGGTCTAATATATAGATATATATTTGATAAAATGGTTAGTGTGAAATGCAGTCATTCACATATTTTAGAGTTTCATTTCATAACAATGTAAGAATGTTATTGCTGGCGCTAACACGTCTATCCATCAGCCTGTCACAACCTTTACTTTTCAAAATAGTACTAAAGGGTATATACGCGAAAATTGCACCTGTCATACAAAGTAATGACTTGAAACAATAAATTTAAAAAAAACAAAAAATTATTTATAATTCGGTTATTAGTTTATCTATTTTCCCGAGAAATTCTCAGAGCAGTAATATATACCTTCAGGTGGTTTTATTTAATACTGTCACTTCACTCAATATTTTATCGCAGTCAGCGTGAATTAGTTGAGTTTTATAGTTTAACAGACTATCTACCGCTCAGACGAGTCGTGCTTCGATCGGCAGCTTTCTGTGACGTGATCAAACCACATCGTTTGTTCAACCGCTGTGACTGACCAACTATTACATTCTGGCTATTGTAACGAATTTGTTAGTTATAAAGAAATTGTTTTCATGATATCTACCATGGCCAGCAGACTAAACAAAATTTAATAAAATCATAAGCACCATTCTGAAAAAAAAAATAGTCTGCAACTTTTCATTTGAACCGGAAACTACTTTTTTATTGCAGTTATTTATTTATTTTTTTTTTTTTTTCATAATGCAATAGAATAAAACAGATAAAAAATAACTTTGTGGGATTGTTTAAAAACTTTCGTCCTTCACATATTTGCGAGTCAGTTAAAAACCACAGATGATAACTTTCAACAAAAATTATCTGATTTAAATCTGACGATCAAATAAAATCAAATTAAAACTGATGAATTTTTTAACTGATTTGTTCTAAATAGACTGAGGTGATGATAAGCAAATAATACTATAAATAAAAAGTAGAAGATTTTTTCATTTAAATTCCGATGATGGTTCTAACTATTGAGTTCTACAGAACTCCTTGTATTATGAATGTATATATGAACCTTAATTCCTTCAAGATACAATTTATATTAAATTATAACGATCATTTTTGACTTATCCGTTATTTATAGAAATTATTACCAACAACACAGAATATATCTATAAATTAACTGTAAATGCAATAAATATAATAGTTTGTAACACAAATACCCACAACTGAATTGTTTTAGACTAGCGAGTTGAATTTTAAAATAAAATATATATGAGGGGAGAAGCCACTAGCAACGATATAATGCGGTGCAGTTGGTGGACGATAATAAATTATCTGAAAGCAAGAGTAGTGCTCCAACCGTCGAGTTCACCGACAAAAAAGTTGCAAAATGGATTATTAATTACAGTCTGACGAATCGTCTACTGTGGCAGGATGAGAGGAGAGTGATTCGCCGAATTTAGCACTTTGGGATGAAAAAAAATTTTAAATAATACGTCCGTTAAAACTCGTATAATAAATGTTGAGAAAAAATTTAATCTAAACAATTTGTTTTGATAAAATTCCATTGTTAACAAATAATGATTAACAAATTAAATTTTTTGAAGAGTCTACTGTACTAGTGTTCATGCTTTGCTACTCTTACATATATCTATATTTATATTATTATTTTAAAAATCTAGAAGATTTGTACTAAAGAAATAGTGTCCACCAAAAGAAACTTCTATGTACGTTATTTACTGATTACTTTCTAGATTGTACTCAATACTATATAAAATGGTACCTAACAATTTCTTCAATTTTATAGTGTTAGATACTACAAAGCCTTCTGCGCAGAATGCTGAGTAGTGCGCTACAAAGTGAAGATTCGTATAAAAGTACTCTAAAATTCTACCTGTAGAATAACACATACAACTTCCATTACGAATATGAATTATTATTACTATACAATAATAATAAGTCTTTCATTGATGCACATCTATAAATTGTTTTTTTTCGGAATTTGCTGATTTTATTTTCAAACGAGTGATGATAACATTTACTTATTAATCTACAAGACATAATCCAAGTTTTATTTAGTATAAATACCGCAATTTTTTAATTTTGTTTCAAGATGCTTATAAAAACGATTCCATAGCTCTTTAGGGTAGCTCCCGCTGCGTTAATGATTTTCATAATAAAAAAATGAAGCTACAAAAAAATTAAAAAAATTTGGATTACTTGTAGCTAAAAGATTTACGCTCAAGCTTCTAGTACCATCTTTGAGAATTTAATTTGCTATAACTTACTCTCTTAAAATATAGTTGCAAGATGCGACAGAAATTGACGCAGAAATAGTTCGAAGAAGTAAAACTTATTCGACTTTGCACCAAATTGGCTGTATCGAATCTTTTTAATTATTTATCAGCAATTAAATTAATTTTCTACTCATGCATCTAATCCATTAATTATTCCTGTCCGGTTAACTGAAATAATTAAGTGAGTCGGGTAGTCAGAAGAATTAAAAAATAATTGTTAATCTGGAAACATAATCGGAAATTTATTTACCACACACTACACTTAACTTATTCTTAAAGATCGGTGTTTTTATTCTTGATATACAACATGGTCCCTGAGACGGGCTACTTAATCGTTACGTCCGACCACTAATCTACCTCACCACTAGCTCAGAGTCCCCATGTAGGTGGTTAGCCTCAACCCTCTGACATTCTCTCTGCCTCTCTAGCACTACTCGACAACTACTAATTATTCTTTCTCCTGACTCGCCCACCAACACCGCAGAGTTGAGTGCCCTGAGAAGGCCATAAACGTATTCTACTGACCACTAAAAACTACATACATTATGTTATTTTTTTCATAAATCTATCATTTATTTATCTGATTTTAAGTTTTAATTTTTTTCGAGTCAAAAAAAAAATTAAAGATAACTTTGTTTTTTTTTTTTTTTTTTTTTTTTTTTAATTATACTGATCAGAAAAAGCCATAGCAATCAATTAAATTTTTATTTAAAACGACATGTTAATTGATTTGCACATTTCTATAATAAATAAAAAATTGAAAAATGATGAAATAAATTTTTTTTATTTTTGTATACAAGTGACATTACATGTTAAACAATTAATTAAATACACAATGATTTTTTGAAGGTGTCTCAAGTTTTTTTATAAAAATTCATGACATCTTGATTAGTCGACACATGAAACTGCAAGTGCCAGGAACTGTTTAATGCAACATCACGAAATTAAAAATACTACAGAGTACTACAATGTCAAAGTACTTCCAATTGAGACACTTGAATATTTATTTTCAACTTTAATAAAAGTTTAAATTAATTTAATATTTCAATTTTCGTTTATATTGTCTAAATATTAAATTAGCTAGAAAAAGTAAATGAAAATTTTTTGCATTATGTCATGCAGAAAATAGAAATGAGAGACAGTAAAAGTTTCGAACAATATCTGAGATAAAATGGCTAAAGTAATTAAATTTTACGTAAAGTTATCAATTATAGATAAATCAAGAGTTTATATATAAACAAAAAAAAAAAATTTTTAAATTGCTGTTAAACTTGCAGTAATTGTGAGACATGTTTCGGAAAGAGCCTCTTTATAATGTCCTACCATTTCCGTAATTTTAATGGTAATTTTCGATGAGAACTTTTTTATATCCTTTGTACACAGTTACTAATTACATGATTAAAATTTTGATATATCTATATGTAAGAATAAAAATATAATTTATTAAAATTATACCGAATGCATTGCAGTTTTGATGATGTAATATACTGAAAAAAAAAATGATTCATTTTTTTCTTTTAATTAAATGCTAAAACTTTTTGATTCGACATATCATAGATAAATAATATTTTATATAATAGATTAAAAAGAATAATCTTTCACTTGATCAGAAATATGAAATCTCTTTCGTTCCTGATACTTCTGACGAATCTCAGCACATCTTACTGCTGTTACATCTTTCCAAAAGGTTAAATAATAAAAAGAAATAAAAAAATATGATAAAGCAATCTAAAATACTCTGTTGAACAAAATTCGATTTAACACAAAACTTTTCTGTTGCAGAAATCAAGGATCCTTGCCGCAATCTAAATTGCTCGCTTGGCTCTCAATGTGTAAGGAGCAGAGATGGTACTGAAGTGAAATGTGAATGCCTCAAGAGTTGTCCAAATCTCGGCGATCACGAGGGATCTGGACCAGTTTGTGGTACTGATGGAGTCGATTACCCAAATGTTTGTGAGCTCAACCGTTTAGCTTGTACCAACAATGTTAATGTCACCGTTGCTTTTCGTGGCAAATGCGGTGAGAATTTCCTTTTACTAATTATTTAATAATTATTCATCTCCCTTTTATTATAATAATTATTTTTTTTTATTGTATTTTTTTACATTATAGTTCAAATCTTACTCTGTACTTATACACCAGTTTAATTTTCAAACTAATGAAAATTTTATTCAACGTTATATTATAAGCCTGAGTTTCTCGTTTCAAACACGGTTGTATCGTCGTCAAGACCACCGCAATTTCATCACACTTTATATCGTCTCTTTTTACGGTCGACCTCCCAGTTCCTTGCAAAATTTAATTTCAACAATTTTCTCTCCTTACGCTTTTGTAAGTACACAAACACTGGCTCTTAAGTATTACCCTAACTTTTTACCCTCTTACACTTGGCTTTCAACTTAAAAGAATACTGCTATCAACTACAATATATTGGTTCATAATTATCTATTTACTCTAAAAATATTTTTAACTAAGAAACATTTACGAATAAATAAACCTTTGCACATATTTAAATTTTAATCTTCTCAGGTAATATCTGAAACAGAAAAAATGCAGGTAGTGTGCTTAAACAAGCGATATAAGACCAAATGCTCATTTACATTTATTTAAATTTTTTTCAAATTAACATTGATGAAATTTCTACTTAAGTTTCATAGAACACTATTTTTAAAAAATTAATTTGATAAAAAGATTTTGATACTCAATGTATTTTTGTCTAAGTAAAAAAAGGAGTTATCATCAATGTTTTATTAAATTATTACATCACATTTGTGGTTAATATATTCTTAAAATAACGAGTAAATACATCGGTGCAATTAAATAGTATTTCAAATAATATGATAACTATAATAATTATATTACTACCATCAACGTTCATAATTAAATAATTTATTAATTTCATACAAATTTTCATTTACATAACTTAATGAAATGATAATATGCGTCACGTATTCGTATCTAGCCGTCATGTAATCGAGTGAATAAGTGGTTGGTATAAACTTTTAATCAAACAATATATTGCTTGATTAAAGTTAGTCATTGGTTTATTTTTTTATCATGTTAGTTTAATGAAAAAAAAATTTATGTATGAAAAACTTATTCCAGCTCTCATACATTCAAAAATCAAAATTTTATTCATAATATTTTTATCTTGCTTCTATGGATTATTTAAATAGTATAATGATGCTAATCTGAATTGATCCAATAACATGTATTTTTTTTTATAATCTAATAGTGAACACAGTGTAAAAATTTTATGTAATTAACCAATATTTTAATTAAGATGATTAGTAAAAGTTAAACCTCACAAAGAGAAAAAATAAATTTTAAGAGAATATAAAATTCAGATTTATAAAATAAAGTAGTCGGTAAATAAATAATGTTAATGAAAAATTTTTTGTCGGTTAAAGCATTCATTCAGTATGCCAGTATTTACTGAGTAAAAAAAAAAAAAAAAGTTATTAATTAAATATACTTCAACGAGAAAGCAAATTTTTTTAATGTACATTAGTCCATTTCGTTATATGCTAATTATAATTACTCAAGAGCAGAAATTTATGACGGTTTTAATTATTGCATTAATTTATTACGACCTGTTAATCAAAATTTTTTATTACTAGTCTTGTAATTCGAATTATATCTCAAACAAAGTCGAGCAGGATGTCATTAATTTGAAAGTATGAAAAGTTCCCGTGGAAAAATTTTCTAATGTAGCTTTATTATCAGATCAGAAAATTATACATCAAAAAATTATTTACGGATTCGTTTGAAATTGTGATTTTGTGCATCATGAATCCTTTAAGCAAATGTGTTGTGTAATAAAAGTTACATAAATAATTGTATGTCTTGTTAGAGCAGGTTAGTTTTCGAGCTTAAATAAAAAAAAAAAAATATTGGGAATTTGTTAAATAAAAATAAATGTATTCCAATTTTTTCTTACTACCGTCAGATCTGCGATAAAATACAAGATTATAAGGTTCAAGAATTTATAACGACACAATTTAAAATAAATTCTCGTTGTAATTCCCGCTAAACATTAACAAGTTCTCTTTAAATACTGTATCTTTCAAAGCTTTTGTGCAGTGAACACCGTATTTGAATAAAATATTTTTATGCGACATTTAAAAAAAAAATTATAACAGAAATTTTATAAACATATATGCAAGGACTCTCTAATCCGCTTATTCTATCGAATTTTATAAGTGCTCCATATACATCCCTGTTATTAGCATATCTTTACCAAGACCCTTGATTATTATATTTTTAGTCGTACAAGAAACATTTAAACTGGGATGCAAAATAGTCTAGAGAACTTATGCGCAGTAACAGAGGATGGTGAAAATATATAAAAAAATAAAAATAAAAAGTACATGGAAAGTTCTTTTAAGGCAACTAAAAAGATTAGCGGTATGACGACCGCGTCACATTTTATACCCTAGAGAATAGAGAGGGCGAGTGAATCAAAAACAATTGCCTCAAGAGAGTGATGGTGACAGAATTTTAAACGAGCTACGTTTAGTTATCCTTGGATATGACACTATTATCTTTATCTCACGTTCCACTTCTGACAAATTATCTCCATAACAAAACTCTAAGATGTGTTTTTTACGTATAATACCGTATAATTGTATTCACACCTATTAAGTAATAGCCATTTTAATACTCAAATTTTAGTACACCGGAGAAATTACATTTTGCTTAATATTAAGAGACACTTGTAACAGCTATGAATGTAAATTTCGAATAATATTTTTATAAAATACAGCTCAGTTACTCTTACAATTTTAAGGACACTTTTACAGAATATATGAAAAAAAAATTCGTATTCGAATTTTGAATTGTTCAACTATTTTTTTTTTACGTTGTGAAATATTTATTTATTATATCAATTTATATTAACAACATAATAATAATAATATCTGCTATTTTAAAGACAAAATATTTACCAATATGAATTATGAATATAAATTTACTTTTTGAGGGATCGCTAAATATACGATTTGGAAAAATGTTTACAGTGAGGAAACAATATCGCAACCACAACAATACAGGCATACTATGTTCTGGTCCATGTGGGTAATGATCATTGCGATATAGTAAAGTAAGCATTTACGCATATAGAAAAGTATCGTGATTGTATTATTAGCTTAAGCGAAAATCCACAAAAACACTCAACTTCGAAGGTTTTTTTTTTTTTTTTTTTAAATAAATGATCTTAAATAATTAATTAAAAAATTAAATTAGTTGACGAATGATCAAAGGTTATACTAGTAGAACTAGTAAGAATCATGATCGAGTTTAGCTGCTCTACTGGAGAGTAACTTAAACTAACCCCAAGAAACACCACTGTTACTCCTTTCACTTGCTCTCATTCTGTCTCTTCTCTCTTCATGAAAGTTGCTTCGTCAGCCCGACCCCATCTACAAACGGGAAACGGAATTCAACTTCCTTCCTTTCGTAGCGAAGATTAATCTCGACGCGATACCGGAACAACTCGACCCAATCTCACCACTGAAACCCGTTATGCTTCCGTCTCTTGCTGGCTCTTGGTTTTTCTTTTAGATCCTTTTTCTTCTACTTCTATCCCGAGAACCCCTGTAGTCACAGATTTGAGTTTTAATTCAACAGGGACGACGCAGACATTCAGGCACCTATTAACCTCTTTCTGTTTGAAAAGAATCTCTGCTGTTGATATCTTTATCAAAAGAACCGAAAATTTTACTCAGTTGTTAATCTAAAGTGGTGTAGACAAACAGTCGGATAGTTAATAGTTCACTAAATATGTCACTATAAGTCTTACCTCATCTCATCATGTAAATGGGCTTACGTAGTTAGTCAACATAATGAATATTTACTTGTAGATCCTTGTAGCACTGTCGAGTGCTCAGAACCAGAGGTCTGTCAACTGGACGCTTCACGACAGCCTGCCTGTCATTGTGGCGAGCAATGTGGTCTTGAGTTCTCACCAGTGTGTGGTAGCAACGGCAAGACTTACTCTAATGAATGCAGCCTTAGACAGGAATCTTGCAGATCTAAATTACCCCTGAGAAAAATCTACAATGGTGTCTGCAGTTCTGGTAAGAGTTACTAACAAATCTTTTGAAAAAGTTAACTGCTAATTCTTAACTCTTTAAAGAACATAGTCAATATTTTTTTAAATCAAATATTTGAATTGTATTGGAAAAATGTAGACTATAGGTGTGTTAATTTAATATAATATAATTTTATAATTTTTTGTTCTTTTTTTATTTCAGGTATCAATCCGTGCGATGGTGCCAAATGTAGTGAAGTCGAGCAGTGTGCAATCGACCGTTATGGCATCACGAAATGTGAATGCGGGCCAGAATGTGAGCCCGTAATGAAGCCAGTCTGCGCCAGAGGCGGTACTACATACAAATCTCTCTGCGAGCTCAAAAGACATGCTTGCCTAACTAAGAGTAACATTGAGGTCGCATATACGGGTACCTGCGGATCTCAAGGAGCATGTTCTGAAAAGGCAAGACAGATATTATAGCACATTCACTAGCTTATATTCTCCTGAGCTTTTTTTATTTCTAGACTAGAAAAGCTCTGTAACACTGCATATTTCATGCACGAGAAAATAGCTTTTACCGGTAAATAACGGGATTTTCGTATACATTATACAGTACCGATTAAAAATTACTCTCTCCACAAGTTCAAAATGTTCAACGCAAGACTGTTCAGTTTGACAATAAATTTTTAAGGCTCCATATGCACCAAGACAAAAGTCTACAGACATATATAAAAAAATTATTAGCATTAATTTTTATAAAACTTTAAATTATTTTTATCAGAGCTTTTTAATAAATGATTAATACAAATCAATAATTGTCTCAAAGATTAATTTGGTTACATGCTTATAAGTAATTTCTTTATAGTAAAATTTATTTAGTTGACTATACGATGGGTCCTGAGATAATGCAATTTTACGCGCGAACACTACCTTTTAAAAAAAAAAGAATTAATTTATGAAGGACTATTTATGTGCTTAAAAGAAGTTTCACAATTTTTTATTCAATAATTACTTAGTCAAAAAGCGTCCCAGTATCTTGTTCAAAATTTAAATATTTACTGTGATTTTATTTTAAGAAAGCAAAGTTAATAGTATTTAACCAGTCATAATTAACTAGCTATTTATGTTTCATATTAGTCTGAAATAAATTTATTGAACTTTCATCGTACTTCCCCAAACTTGATAAATTATAACTCTATGAACTAAAATCGAACAATTTATTAACTTTAATCTAATTCATTTTATTAATATTCAATTACGTCAATTTAATTTGCTATTAAATCAATCGAGATACTGTAAAATTAAATCTATTTCTGTCAATTTAAAAAATAATCAACTGAACCATTGTACTTTTAGCATTTTAATGCAAATATCCAACGAACCTTTTACAAGTTAATTCAATACAATTTATTCCGATTGTAAATAAATAAATCAATTTCATAAAAATCAAACTGCATAAAATAATAATAATATAATTTTATTCTGTCTATATTTTTTTTAAACGTCATAAATATAGTGAAATTTGTTAGAACAGACATTAAAACTTTTTACTAACTTATTTTACTTAATGTTATTTATCAACAGCCTTTTTATGTCGAAAAAACTTCAGAGTCTACATTTGTTTAATTTTTATCCTGTATGTAATTTGATATATTTATTTAATGAAAATAATAGGCAACATATGATTCAAAAGTTACAATTTCCACAATAAATTGTTTGATCTACGACTTTATTTACTACTTTCACATAGTTCGATAATATTCTACACATACACAAACAGAAACAAAGTTTGAACAAAAAAATCAAGATAAATTTTTTGTATAGTTCTGATATTTAGAATTTTTTTCCTTGAAATTAATGTACTAACTCTAAAATTTAATGAATTTACCGATGAAATTTAATGAATGTCCAGTTCAACTAAAGTTTGTGAAACTCGATAAATTTTAACAATAAATTTATAAAATTTTACTAACAAAATTGAAAGAATAAAAAGTATCAAGTATTCACAGAAATATAAAGAATATACTTCGAATATTGCAAATAAAATAAAATGTTCTGAGACAATATTTCTGAATAAAATATAGAGCTAAAAAATCAATAACACAGATCCACGCAGATCCTTTTATTTAAAAGCTATAAAGTTTCCACTTTTTAAAATAACATCATCTTCAGTCTTGTTTTAACAATAAAATATACAAAACAAAAAAATCGAGCTTAACGATAGTCTCCGTCAAAAAATTTTCTGACATGGTTTTATGTATATGGCAAATATAAATTTAAATTTATTAAAAATTTGATACTTAATTGGCATCAGATATTAACTTTTTTTAAAAATAGAATTACAACAATATCATACAAAATTTTCATCCGTTGAATCCCATTTGATCAATGATTAAAATGAACTGTTTTAACCGTCTGCTGTAAAATTTCCTAAATGTAAAATAGGGCGATTTAAATAGCAGTATCGATATAAAACACAACACAATTGAGCTTAGCGATAGTGATCTTATCTTTTCTATTGATTTATATCACTGAAATATTAAGCAAAGTGATTTATTCATTATTAAATGAACCTTCTGTACTCGCACATATTTGTGTCAGACCTAATTAAATGAAAAGTGAATTTGATGTAGCATCTATAGCGGTAAACTGATAAAAATAATTAATAATTAAAATTTGAAATAATTTCATAGAAATGTAGTTCTATCAAAACCATTCCATGTATTCATAACAAGCAATTGAAAGAGCTGTTTTTATTACCAGCCTCTTGTAGAACGTGAATAAAATCGTGAGACTTGGATACTTTTTTTACAAGTACTAGAGATGCGACGTGACTTGAAAGATATTTTTTCTATTTTTGTTCATTCTTTTATACTTATATTTTATTTTGTGCACTTGAAGAGCATATATATGCGCATATATTTGCACTTCCATGACTATTGATACATTTAAAACTGGATTTTTAATCAACAGATTTGTCAGTGGGGAGCAATCTGTGCGGAAAATGGGGACACTGCTATCTGCGAGTGTCCTACGTGTACTGTAGAATTCAATCCGGTGTGCGGTGACGATGGAATCAGCTATGGGAACGAATGTAAACTCAGATTGGAGGCTTGTCAACATCATAGAGAGATCAAAGTACTTTATCAGGGTCTTTGCAGTAAGTATTTTATAATTAGTTTAAAAATCAACGATTAATTAATAAAGTTATAATTGGATTATCACCAATTATTGTACAGACATGGAAAATAATAACAGAAAAAAAAAGTTTCGGAAATCCAACTACGCAAACTTTGTGCACTAAATTGATTAAAATGAATTTTACGAATCATATATTAAGTGCAAAAAAAAATTTTTTAATGAAATTTAAAGTGTAAAGACATATTTAAGTAACAGAACTTATTTTTACTGTAAAAATACTCGTTCAATAATAGTTTGTATTCTGGGAGGAAAAAACTTTTTTTTTGGTGTCATTTAAAATCGAATTAAAAGTTAAAATCAACGAATTAAAATTTTTTTACGATGTGTAACTGTCGAAAAATATTATTAAAAAATCAAAAATGAAACAATAACATTATAATTCGAAATTACAGTATTTAATTGTAATATAACATGTCACTCATTAATAATTATTTCATTTCAGGAAAGTAGAAATAAAAAAAAAAAGTATATTACGTTATATAAAAATACCCGAATAGACGTTAACTTTTTAACTAAAATAATTATACATTGCATTATATTTTGCGAAATTGAATCAAAAAAGTTGTGTTGGTCTTTCATAACTCTGACGGGATATCATGAGCGAAATTTTAATAATTAAACTCGAAAACGTAGAATTTAAAAAATAAAAACTAGCTTATGTAAATATAAATGCTCAATATAGTTTCGTTGGGATATTTAAGTAGTTTAATTTTTTAATCACGATAATTATTTTAAGCATGCACGATGACGAGGATCTTCAACATTAGTCCCCTTGGGATGAAATTATGTGCACAATATAAGGTCTTATTAAGGATCCTAATTACAATATTGACGTATTGAAATGTATACATTACATATAGACGTATAAATCTATATTAAATGCGAACACAGGTAGATGGGATTTATGAGACTTACGGTAGAGTCTTAAAATAATTTTAATGAGATTCTCTAGTAAGCAAACTTTTCATCTGTCAGAGAATAATTTTCGGAATTGTAGCGACGTCTTGTGAATCGTTATGTGGATTAATTAAAGAACAGTTCATGCATATCACGATGGCGCGATTTTACTTTACCGACTATGAGTTGTTATCCTGAAGCATGCATGCTACATGTACATGCAACCCCTAACCAACAAGCCGGTCAACATCCTCTCCACATCACTAGCACGTGTATGTACTACTAACACTTTATCTACTTTAGTCTAACGAACGTGTACTTTGACAAACCTAACAAGTTAAAAAAAGTTTATTTTGCCAAAAAAATTTTTATTTTCTACAAAAGTAGACAATTATAAACTCATTTTCAGATAATTGCTTAAAAGCGAGTTCTATCTCATTTTTAGTTACAAAAATCCAAATATAAATGACTGTCCTTGATGATTTTTTTTTAGATAAAAAAAACCCGAAATTGTTATTACCAGAAACAACACTTTAAATTGAAAACTCATTTTTATAATTGCAAAATTATAAGTAGCAAAGCAACCAAGTAAAATTATTTTCAAACAAGATACACATATACTTCTCCCAAAAATTTTTTTTTCTTGGGTTAATACTCGGGGTAAAATAGGTTCAAGATATTTCCGACTTGGTTTAAGAATACCGATAAAACTTAAACTTCTAATTTTTGCTACTTTCTATACCATAGAAAAAAAAATCTCAAATGTATTCCAGAATATATTGAAATGAAAATATCTTTTCTTTAAAATTTTTGCTACTTTGGATGAAGAAAATTGTTCTTAGACCAAGAATATAAAGTTCTTAGAGAAGAAAAAAGTTATTGTTAGTTGAAATAGAGAACTGTTCTTGGATATAGAATTTCACTGTATCCGTCGAAAATAATATCTTGAATTCAGTAATAACCCGTGAAAAAATTTTATGATATGGTCTGATATCTCCATACATAAAATTTATATGATTTACGATATGTCCTAAACGCTGAAGACATCTGTGGCTTGATATGGCTAAGTATGACTTGATATACCCATTTCAGACCTGATATATATAATTATATCCACCTATGTATAATTTTTCGATCAAAGTTAGTGTTGAAAATCTCCGACGAAGGATGCATGGTCGCTAAATTATCACTTTACAAGAGAATTAAATTTGAAGGGTTAAATTCTCAAAATTTTTTGTCTTTTCGGATATAAAAAAAAAAAAAAACCAGCTATTTCTTCCTTGGTTTAAGAACCAAATGATCGCTCGAAATAACTATACAGACGCGATACTTGTTAAAAAAGTATAAGGTTTAAAAAAGTTTAGCAAAACCTGAAAGTGTTATAAAAATAAAATGTAGTTGAGTTGTTTAATTATTGTTTCAGATGGCTGCGAGAATAAGAAGTGTGAGCATTATGGAAAATGCGAAAGCGACAGCTCCGGTGAAGCCAGATGTGTCTGTCCGACCAACTGTGGGGATTTGGTGAGTCTCATTTCAGAATAACAATGCCTCGTTACCATAAATTGCTTTGGATCCGCATACGCCCAACTCGGACTTCTCACTGAATAATCCCCTTTTGTTCACGCTTACTATCCCTGCGTGTATTGTTTGCACGGTGTCGCAAAACGACTCCTGCGTTTGCCAAAGAAAAATTGCTTTCGCTGAGAGTTGCAACTTCAAAGCCACTATCGTCAAGGAAAACTTTCTTTTGAAACAATGTAAATTACACGGGAACGTTATGAAGCCTTTTATACGACCCTTCATCGTAACATAGATTCAAGTTTAAAACAATATTTTTATTTCATCTTTTCCCAACACAAAAAGAGACACAACTTAAAAATTTTCCGGTACACTATTTTTATCAAAGTCCCACTTTTTTTTTTTTTTCTTTACAGGTTTAACAATTATGAATTTTTTTTTTCGTAAGCCCTCAAGCCCTGTTGAAAAACAATTATAAATTTAAATTCATCACAAAAAGTACAATCAGTTTAAATCATAGAAGCATTTCAATCAGAAAATGTCTGTACAGTAGAGAGAAGAGAAAAAAGAATTGAATATTCTCGAGGAGTAGAGAATCATTTACTGATGTAGGTTGCAGGGATGTAGTATAATAATGCCGATGAGCAGTGGTTGAGCACGAACCGATGGAAAAATAGCTAAGCTGAGCCAGCTAACCGATGCTTATTGGGTGGAACCAAGCATCGTTGATGGAACACCGACGAGCTCAAAAATTGGTCTCATACTACATTTTCCAGCTACCCTTATCAGTAATAGCCGAGCGTAAACTTGATCGAGCAAATTTATTGTCCATTCTTTCCGCAGAAAAATGTCAATGCTCGGTTCCCAGTAGCTGCTACAAAAAATACTATCCTATCATAGCAATCTTCGTTTCGGGAAAAATAACTTATTTTCTATTTTCCTACAATATTCTCATGACCTAAAAATTTATCTTAACCAATGTTGACTATACTAGACTATTCATTATAATTTTTCAATAAATTTTTTGTCCTCCCGTACTTATCTTCTCTTACAGAGAGACCAGAGTTCATTTCACAGAAATCCATGTTATTGATTTCAGGAATTATCTCTGACGATTTTAGAGATGACCTACAAGTTTGTTTGTATGTAAATAGTTGATATCTCTCGGACGAATAAAACAATTTAAATATTTTTACGGCAATCGAACTTTCGTAAAAACCCAAATGTTTTTTTTTATATTTTTTTCTTTTTGAATAAATTTTTAGTTTAAATAGTTATGAGTGGAAATTCTGATCCTGGACTGCAGAGTTATTCAATTATTAAATTTTTTTTTTTATTTTTTTATTTTTTTATTTTTTTGAAAGTTTTGATTAAATGGACGCTTGTGAATAAATTAAACTTTTGACCAAAAATAAAATAACCATACGGCTGTATAATAACATAAATGTGGTTGGTAACTGCCGCAAAATATGAAACAATTAAATGAATTTGTAAAGTTTTAATCAACTATCAAGCAATTGTATGACAAACTTAACCGCAGTTCATTGTAAAATTAAATAAACAATTTACAGTGTAACTTTTAGTATGTTTACATTTTAGTTACCGGTTATCAACGACTATCTAAACTGTGGTATATATTATAACTATTATTCTCTGGCACAACCACCACAAGCATCACAGTGGTCTCGAATTCCAATTAGAACTAATGAAGCTTCCATGTATGCTTCGTGAATGGAAGACAACTAAGCTCTTGTTGTATACTAAGAGTTCTATATTGTTTCAATATCCTCCTCTAATATTCTCACTAAAGCTTATATCAAATTCGGCCAAGTCCCTAAATAATTATTATTTATTCTCAAAAGCTTCCTAATAATTTTCTACTTACTTTCTTCTTTCATAATCTTTTCTTATATTAATTTGCAATAAGATTTTCACAGTATATATCAATTATCTATTTATTAGTCAAAGATAATTTGAAAATTTTATTATACGCATTTTAATTTTTTTTATATTGATTAATTTTAATAATAATAGTGAAAAATAAAAACCATAATTTAAGAGATTATAAAAATTATTATTATTACCTAAAAATAATAAAACTATTGAATTATATTTAATTCTAAAGTAGCGGTCCTAACTCAAAGAAAAATATAATTTCAGGAAAAAAACAGCAGCTCGGCTCGCAAAGTATGTGGAAGTGATGGAACAACTTACGCCAACGAATGTACTTTGAAAAAAACTTCATGTTTAACTCAAACTGCAATAACTGTAGCATTTGAGGGAGACTGCAGTAAGTGGATTTTTGATTTTTTTTATTCTCTCTTTGCCTTTTTCTTCCGCAATTCATCATAAATTAATAGAGAAAATAATAAAAGATAATATTTATACAGAGTTATGCACAAATGTTGAATGTGCAAATGGAGCTCGTTGTTCGGCAGGGGAATGTATTTGTCCAGAAAGTTGTCCAGAGCCAAAAGACGAGCCTGTATGTGGTACAGACGCAAAGACTTATCCCTCAGAGTGTGAGCTGCAGCGTGCTGCATGCGACCGAGATAAGGCAAAACTTGCTGCTTTACACGTCGCTTTTCATGGTGAATGTGGCGAGAAGTTTGCTGTCGCTGCTCTAAGTAAGATCAACTTATATACACATACATATATCTATATATGTATATGTATCTTATCATTTAATTGCAATCGATAACGGAACGGATAGTATCCATTATATGGCATAGGAAAATTACAGTTTGAGTTTGAATAAAAAGTTTAAAAATGTTTGAATATATTATTAGATTACTTTCGACTAACCGTGAAGCTTACTAACCATCAACTAACCCGCCCATTTCCATCTACAGCAACTATGTCTACACCTTCAGTAACTCGACTGTCAACTGCAGTTACGGAAGTCACTAGCGCTCAAGAGATGTGCAAAGATATACATTGCGATTTTGAAGCAACTTGTGAACTTGGACCTGACAGGTTTCCGAGGTGCAGTTGCAAGTTTGATTGTGCCTCAATACGCCCTGAAAATATGCTACCCGTTTGCGGCAGTGATCTCAAAATTTATTCCTCTATCTGCGCTATGAAGATGGAAGCCTGTCAACGCCAACAAGAGTTACGATTACGACCGCTAGACCTTTGTCAAGGTTTGAACATTTTTTACCCTAAACTTCCTTTTATCCTTCATCCTCTTTTATCATCGTCCATTTTTATTTTAAAGCTGCTTTACTGCTTTAACTTAAATTTTTAATAATTTATCATTGAAGCTATAAGCTTTAAAGATTGTAAATAAATAAATCAATTTCATAAAAATCAAACTGCATAAAATAATAATAATATAATTTTATTCTGTCTATATTTTTTTTAAACGTCATAAATATAGTGAAATTTGTTAGAACAGACATTAAAACTTTTTACTAACTTATTTTACTTAATGTTATTTATCAACAGCCTTTTTATGTCGAAAAAACTTCAGAGTCTACATTTGTTTAATTTTTATCCTGTATGTAATTTGATATATTTATTTAATGAAAATAATAGGCAACATATGATTCAAAAGTTACAATTTCCACAATAAATTGTTTGATCTACGACTTTATTTACTACTTTCACATAGTTCGATAATATTCTACACATACACAAACAGAAACAAAGTTTGAACAAAAAAATCAAGATAAATTTTTTGTATAGTTCTGATATTTAGAATTTTTTTCCTTGAAATTAATGTACTAACTCTAAAATTTAATGAATTTACCGATGAAATTTAATGAATGTCCAGTTCAACTAAAGTTTGTGAAACTCGATAAATTTTAACAATAAATTTATAAAATTTTACTAACAAAATTGAAAGAATAAAAAGTATCAAGTATTCACAGAAATATAAAGAATATACTTCGAATATTGCAAATAAAATAAAATGTTCTGAGACAATATTTCTGAATAAAATATAGAGCTAAAAAATCAATAACACAGATCCACGCAGATCCTTTTATTTAAAAGCTATAAAGTTTCCACTTTTTAAAATAACATCATCTTCAGTCTTGTTTTAACAATAAAATATACAAAACAAAAAAATCGAGCTTAACGATAGTCTCCGTCAAAAAATTTTCTGACATGGTTTTATGTATATGGCAAATATAAATTTAAATTTATTAAAAATTTGATACTTAATTGGCATCAGATATTAACTTTTTTTAAAAATAGAATTACAACAATATCATACAAAATTTTCATCCGTTGAATCCCATTTGATCAATGATTAAAATGAACTGTTTTAACCGTCTGCTGTAAAATTTCCTAAATGTAAAATAGGGCGATTTAAATAGCAGTATCGATATAAAACACAACACAATTGAGCTTAGCGATAGTGATCTTATCTTTTCTATTGATTTATATCACTGAAATATTAAGCAAAGTGATTTATTCATTATTAAATGAACCTTCTGTACTCGCACATATTTGTGTCAGACCTAATTAAATGAAAAGTGAATTTGATGTAGCATCTATAGCGGTAAACTGATAAAAATAATTAATAATTAAAATTTGAAATAATTTCATAGAAATGTAGTTCTATCAAAACCATTCCATGTATTCATAACAAGCAATTGAAAGAGCTGTTTTTATTACCAGCCTCTTGTAGAACGTGAATAAAATCGTGAGACTTGGATACTTTTTTTACAAGTACTAGAGATGCGACGTGACTTGAAAGATATTTTTTCTATTTTTGTTCATTCTTTTATACTTATATTTTATTTTGTGCACTTGAAGAGCATATATATGCGCATATATTTGCACTTCCATGACTATTGATACATTTAAAACTGGATTTTTAATCAACAGATTTGTCAGTGGGGAGCAATCTGTGCGGAAAATGGGGACACTGCTATCTGCGAGTGTCCTACGTGTACTGTAGAATTCAATCCGGTGTGCGGTGACGATGGAATCAGCTATGGGAACGAATGTAAACTCAGATTGGAGGCTTGTCAACATCATAGAGAGATCAAAGTACTTTATCAGGGTCTTTGCAGTAAGTATTTTATAATTAGTTTAAAAATCAACGATTAATTAATAAAGTTATAATTGGATTATCACCAATTATTGTACAGACATGGAAAATAATAACAGAAAAAAAAAGTTTCGGAAATCCAACTACGCAAACTTTGTGCACTAAATTGATTAAAATGAATTTTACGAATCATATATTAAGTGCAAAAAAAAATTTTTTAATGAAATTTAAAGTGTAAAGACATATTTAAGTAACAGAACTTATTTTTACTGTAAAAATACTCGTTCAATAATAGTTTGTATTCTGGGAGGAAAAAACTTTTTTTTTGGTGTCATTTAAAATCGAATTAAAAGTTAAAATCAACGAATTAAAATTTTTTTACGATGTGTAACTGTCGAAAAATATTATTAAAAAATCAAAAATGAAACAATAACATTATAATTCGAAATTACAGTATTTAATTGTAATATAACATGTCACTCATTAATAATTATTTCATTTCAGGAAAGTAGAAATAAAAAAAAAAAGTATATTACGTTATATAAAAATACCCGAATAGACGTTAACTTTTTAACTAAAATAATTATACATTGCATTATATTTTGCGAAATTGAATCAAAAAAGTTGTGTTGGTCTTTCATAACTCTGACGGGATATCATGAGCGAAATTTTAATAATTAAACTCGAAAACGTAGAATTTAAAAAATAAAAACTAGCTTATGTAAATATAAATGCTCAATATAGTTTCGTTGGGATATTTAAGTAGTTTAATTTTTTAATCACGATAATTATTTTAAGCATGCACGATGACGAGGATCTTCAACATTAGTCCCCTTGGGATGAAATTATGTGCACAATATAAGGTCTTATTAAGGATCCTAATTACAATATTGACGTATTGAAATGTATACATTACATATAGACGTATAAATCTATATTAAATGCGAACACAGGTAGATGGGATTTATGAGACTTACGGTAGAGTCTTAAAATAATTTTAATGAGATTCTCTAGTAAGCAAACTTTTCATCTGTCAGAGAATAATTTTCGGAATTGTAGCGACGTCTTGTGAATCGTTATGTGGATTAATTAAAGAACAGTTCATGCATATCACGATGGCGCGATTTTACTTTACCGACTATGAGTTGTTATCCTGAAGCATGCATGCTACATGTACATGCAACCCCTAACCAACAAGCCGGTCAACATCCTCTCCACATCACTAGCACGTGTATGTACTACTAACACTTTATCTACTTTAGTCTAACGAACGTGTACTTTGACAAACCTAACAAGTTAAAAAAAGTTTATTTTGCCAAAAAAATTTTTATTTTCTACAAAAGTAGACAATTATAAACTCATTTTCAGATAATTGCTTAAAAGCGAGTTCTATCTCATTTTTAGTTACAAAAATCCAAATATAAATGACTGTCCTTGATGATTTTTTTTTAGATAAAAAAAACCCGAAATTGTTATTACCAGAAACAACACTTTAAATTGAAAACTCATTTTTATAATTGCAAAATTATAAGTAGCAAAGCAACCAAGTAAAATTATTTTCAAACAAGATACACATATACTTCTCCCAAAAATTTTTTTTTCTTGGGTTAATACTCGGGGTAAAATAGGTTCAAGATATTTCCGACTTGGTTTAAGAATACCGATAAAACTTAAACTTCTAATTTTTGCTACTTTCTATACCATAGAAAAAAAAATCTCAAATGTATTCCAGAATATATTGAAATGAAAATATCTTTTCTTTAAAATTTTTGCTACTTTGGATGAAGAAAATTGTTCTTAGACCAAGAATATAAAGTTCTTAGAGAAGAAAAAAGTTATTGTTAGTTGAAATAGAGAACTGTTCTTGGATATAGAATTTCACTGTATCCGTCGAAAATAATATCTTGAATTCAGTAATAACCCGTGAAAAAATTTTATGATATGGTCTGATATCTCCATACATAAAATTTATATGATTTACGATATGTCCTAAACGCTGAAGACATCTGTGGCTTGATATGGCTAAGTATGACTTGATATACCCATTTCAGACCTGATATATATAATTATATCCACCTATGTATAATTTTTCGATCAAAGTTAGTGTTGAAAATCTCCGACGAAGGATGCATGGTCGCTAAATTATCACTTTACAAGAGAATTAAATTTGAAGGGTTAAATTCTCAAAATTTTTTGTCTTTTCGGATATAAAAAAAAAAAAAAACCAGCTATTTCTTCCTTGGTTTAAGAACCAAATGATCGCTCGAAATAACTATACAGACGCGATACTTGTTAAAAAAGTATAAGGTTTAAAAAAGTTTAGCAAAACCTGAAAGTGTTATAAAAATAAAATGTAGTTGAGTTGTTTAATTATTGTTTCAGATGGCTGCGAGAATAAGAAGTGTGAGCATTATGGAAAATGCGAAAGCGACAGCTCCGGTGAAGCCAGATGTGTCTGTCCGACCAACTGTGGGGATTTGGTGAGTCTCATTTCAGAATAACAATGCCTCGTTACCATAAATTGCTTTGGATCCGCATACGCCCAACTCGGACTTCTCACTGAATAATCCCCTTTTGTTCACGCTTACTATCCCTGCGTGTATTGTTTGCACGGTGTCGCAAAACGACTCCTGCGTTTGCCAAAGAAAAATTGCTTTCGCTGAGAGTTGCAACTTCAAAGCCACTATCGTCAAGGAAAACTTTCTTTTGAAACAATGTAAATTACACGGGAACGTTATGAAGCCTTTTATACGACCCTTCATCGTAACATAGATTCAAGTTTAAAACAATATTTTTATTTCATCTTTTCCCAACACAAAAAGAGACACAACTTAAAAATTTTCCGGTACACTATTTTTATCAAAGTCCCACTTTTTTTTTTTTTTCTTTACAGGTTTAACAATTATGAATTTTTTTTTTCGTAAGCCCTCAAGCCCTGTTGAAAAACAATTATAAATTTAAATTCATCACAAAAAGTACAATCAGTTTAAATCATAGAAGCATTTCAATCAGAAAATGTCTGTACAGTAGAGAGAAGAGAAAAAAGAATTGAATATTCTCGAGGAGTAGAGAATCATTTACTGATGTAGGTTGCAGGGATGTAGTATAATAATGCCGATGAGCAGTGGTTGAGCACGAACCGATGGAAAAATAGCTAAGCTGAGCCAGCTAACCGATGCTTATTGGGTGGAACCAAGCATCGTTGATGGAACACCGACGAGCTCAAAAATTGGTCTCATACTACATTTTCCAGCTACCCTTATCAGTAATAGCCGAGCGTAAACTTGATCGAGCAAATTTATTGTCCATTCTTTCCGCAGAAAAATGTCAATGCTCGGTTCCCAGTAGCTGCTACAAAAAATACTATCCTATCATAGCAATCTTCGTTTCGGGAAAAATAACTTATTTTCTATTTTCCTACAATATTCTCATGACCTAAAAATTTATCTTAACCAATGTTGACTATACTAGACTATTCATTATAATTTTTCAATAAATTTTTTGTCCTCCCGTACTTATCTTCTCTTACAGAGAGACCAGAGTTCATTTCACAGAAATCCATGTTATTGATTTCAGGAATTATCTCTGACGATTTTAGAGATGACCTACAAGTTTGTTTGTATGTAAATAGTTGATATCTCTCGGACGAATAAAACAATTTAAATATTTTTACGGCAATCGAACTTTCGTAAAAACCCAAATGTTTTTTTTTATATTTTTTTCTTTTTGAATAAATTTTTAGTTTAAATAGTTATGAGTGGAAATTCTGATCCTGGACTGCAGAGTTATTCAATTATTAAATTTTTTTTTTTATTTTTTTATTTTTTTATTTTTTTGAAAGTTTTGATTAAATGGACGCTTGTGAATAAATTAAACTTTTGACCAAAAATAAAATAACCATACGGCTGTATAATAACATAAATGTGGTTGGTAACTGCCGCAAAATATGAAACAATTAAATGAATTTGTAAAGTTTTAATCAACTATCAAGCAATTGTATGACAAACTTAACCGCAGTTCATTGTAAAATTAAATAAACAATTTACAGTGTAACTTTTAGTATGTTTACATTTTAGTTACCGGTTATCAACGACTATCTAAACTGTGGTATATATTATAACTATTATTCTCTGGCACAACCACCACAAGCATCACAGTGGTCTCGAATTCCAATTAGAACTAATGAAGCTTCCATGTATGCTTCGTGAATGGAAGACAACTAAGCTCTTGTTGTATACTAAGAGTTCTATATTGTTTCAATATCCTCCTCTAATATTCTCACTAAAGCTTATATCAAATTCGGCCAAGTCCCTAAATAATTATTATTTATTCTCAAAAGCTTCCTAATAATTTTCTACTTACTTTCTTCTTTCATAATCTTTTCTTATATTAATTTGCAATAAGATTTTCACAGTATATATCAATTATCTATTTATTAGTCAAAGATAATTTGAAAATTTTATTATACGCATTTTAATTTTTTTTATATTGATTAATTTTAATAATAATAGTGAAAAATAAAAACCATAATTTAAGAGATTATAAAAATTATTATTATTACCTAAAAATAATAAAACTATTGAATTATATTTAATTCTAAAGTAGCGGTCCTAACTCAAAGAAAAATATAATTTCAGGAAAAAAACAGCAGCTCGGCTCGCAAAGTATGTGGAAGTGATGGAACAACTTACGCCAACGAATGTACTTTGAAAAAAACTTCATGTTTAACTCAAACTGCAATAACTGTAGCATTTGAGGGAGACTGCAGTAAGTGGATTTTTGATTTTTTTTATTCTCTCTTTGCCTTTTTCTTCCGCAATTCATCATAAATTAATAGAGAAAATAATAAAAGATAATATTTATACAGAGTTATGCACAAATGTTGAATGTGCAAATGGAGCTCGTTGTTCGGCAGGGGAATGTATTTGTCCAGAAAGTTGTCCAGAGCCAAAAGACGAGCCTGTATGTGGTACAGACGCAAAGACTTATCCCTCAGAGTGTGAGCTGCAGCGTGCTGCATGCGACCGAGATAAGGCAAAACTTGCTGCTTTACACGTCGCTTTTCATGGTGAATGTGGCGAGAAGTTTGCTGTCGCTGCTCTAAGTAAGATCAACTTATATACACATACATATATCTATATATGTATATGTATCTTATCATTTAATTGCAATCGATAACGGAACGGATAGTATCCATTATATGGCATAGGAAAATTACAGTTTGAGTTTGAATAAAAAGTTTAAAAATGTTTGAATATATTATTAGATTACTTTCGACTAACCGTGAAGCTTACTAACCATCAACTAACCCGCCCATTTCCATCTACAGCAACTATGTCTACACCTTCAGTAACTCGACTGTCAACTGCAGTTACGGAAGTCACTAGCGCTCAAGAGATGTGCAAAGATATACATTGCGATTTTGAAGCAACTTGTGAACTTGGACCTGACAGGTTTCCGAGGTGCAGTTGCAAGTTTGATTGTGCCTCAATACGCCCTGAAAATATGCTACCCGTTTGCGGCAGTGATCTCAAAATTTATTCCTCTATCTGCGCTATGAAGATGGAAGCCTGTCAACGCCAACAAGAGTTACGATTACGACCGCTAGACCTTTGTCAAGGTTTGAACATTTTTTACCCTAAACTTCCTTTTATCCTTCATCCTCTTTTATCATCGTCCATTTTTATTTTAAAGCTGCTTTACTGCTTTAACTTGAATTTTCATTAAATGACCTTTTGTTCTATAAATCTATAAATGGGTCGGATATTTATTTTTTTTATCTCAAAACAATTTTTCTCGAATATCAGAAATGAAGATATTAAATTTTCAGAAAAAATTTAAAAATAAATGTTTCCGATTATTTATTTTTTTCAAGTTATTTGCTTTTGCGGTACATTTAAGATAAAATTTATAAAAATATATTCAACAATAAAAAACCCTTTATTTTTATGAAACTTTTATAGTTCTTCTAAAAATTTTTTTATAGTCTAAAAATTGAAATTTTTACAAATTTGCATATTTTTGAGCTCTAAAAAAAATGTAAATTAAAAAAAAAAAATATTTCCTTTTTATTTTTTTTTCTGTCTATCTTACGTAAAAAATAATTTTCTCTTATTCTTATCGGAAAACAAATGACTTGATTTTTCGCGAATATTAAAAGTAAAGAGAAAAAAAAAAATTTCTGAACATTGATATTGATTTATTAATCATACTGAATAAAAATGTTTAACAGGCATGGAAGTTAAGCCATGCAACGGCGATACTCCCTTAGTAGATGATGAAGGAAAAGAATACGACTGTGGAAGTGGTGCTAATCGACGGGATTGCCCGAGCAACAGTTATTGTCATCAAACGCCCCGGTTCGCTCGCTGCTGTAAAAAAAGTATATTAATTATGATTATAATGAAGATTGTACACATTCACATTCTTCTATTTGAAATTAATAAGTTTTTTTTTCTTTTATCTTTTTTATTTAAAAAAAGATGAAGGTATTCAGGTTGTCGAATGTATGGATTCATGGCACGGTTGCTGTCCCGACGGCAAAACCGCTGCTCTTGGTCCTGACAATGCCGGGTGCCCTAGTTTGTGTAATTGCAACAAATTGGGCAGCATTTCAGATACTTGTAACCCTGAATCTGGTCAGTGTGAATGCAAGCCTGGTGTAGGTGGTCTTAAATGTGACCGTTGTATGCCAGGATATTGGGGCTTACCGAAAATTAGTGAAGGACATCAAGGATGCATTCGTAAGGGCTTGTTATAATTAATTACAAACTTCAATTAATCATCAGCTACCAAAATTAAACTCTGTTTCAATTATTTAATATTATTATAATTTGGTTGTTATTTTTTTTTTAATAATAATATTATGATTTTTTGTTTTTATTAGCTTGTGGCTGCTCACTTTTCGGATCAGTTAGAGAAGATTGCGAGCAAATGACCGGACGATGCGTTTGCAAGCCAGAAATCCAGGGACAAAAATGCACTATTTGCACAGAACACACAAAAATACTCACACCATCTGGGTGTTATTCAGGTATAATAAAAAAATTTTAACAGATTATTGCACAACCATATTTTTATTCAAATTTTAATTTATCACCAGAATTCAGAGGTTCTTTAATATTTATTTTTTCAAATAATATAAATATTCTGCCTATAATTCATTTATATTTTAATCAACAAAATACATTAATGAAAAATAAAAGCCACATATTCATAATTTTTTTAAATAATTAAACATTATTTTATTAAAGTATTTTTACAATAATTTTAGAATTACGAATTAATCTGATAATATTAGTTGATAACATATGATCTGTTATATTAACTTTAAAAAGGGAAAAAAAGGAATTTGTATGTTTTTTAATTAATATTTTGTTAGTCGCATAATATCGTAATGAACATAGCAACGATTTTTTTTTTAATTTTAGCGTAATAAATGAATATAAAAATTTAATTTACGAAACTAATGAAAAAATGTGTATAATTTTATTGCATTAAAAAATCTCAAAAATATTTTTATTTATTAATTAAATAAATTTTTTTTTTTTTTCAATAAATCGATTTTGTCCAGAAAAAAAGCGAATTAAAAATCCCTGACTCATTGTCGTTCAATTTTAATTAATCATAAAATAAATTGGACCTAAAAATTTATAAATGGTTACAATCAATTGAATAATAATAGTCTAATAATTTAAAACTTAAAATAAAAAATTTCAGTGGACGCGAACCCTCTGATTGCAACAAGTTGTAACGAGCTTGAATGTTACTCTGGTGGGCATTGTTCAGAGATTGGTAGTCTTCACTGCGAGTGCCCATCAGTATGCCCAGCAGATTTACCGACAGTACCAGTTTGCGGAAGTGATGGACAAACGTATGACAACGAGTGTGAATTGCGACTATATGCCTGTCGTCATCAAGCAGACGTTGTGACTCAAGCCTTCGGGCACTGCAGAGGTGGGTTCACTGAGCGTTCGCCTTATATGCCGCTTTACATCCTTCGTTACTGAAAAGACAACTTGGCAAAATGCATATACTCAAGATTTAACGATTTACTATTATTATTATTATTATTATTATTACCATCATTACCATTGCTATTACAATTATTATCATTATTATAAATGTAGATAAAGTTAAAACGGATGATAATATCATACCAGGTGATCTAATAATATTTCGTTAACGTACATGTAATTGTTAGTCCGTAAAGATGTAAAATTAAAAATTAAAAAAGATAATTTAGTGGGCCAAGACAACAGTTAAATTAAATGATAATGATAATTAAATTATCCCGACGTAGACGATACCTACTGTTGTAATTTATCAGAGATAATTTAAATAAAATTTCTGAAGTTTGTATATCTATTGATAAATATGTTAGTAGATAAATTAATCTGAACCATCTGCGAAAGATGCTGCTGCTGCATTGTTCCTTGTGTTACTTAATAAAATTGACCTTTCACTTGACGTATATAATCGAGGGTGAAATAAATTTTCTACTATCTTTCTAGTGCTTTTTTGCTTGTTATTTTTAAATAATAACAATAAATTTTGTAAACAATTAACCTTGTAATGTTATTGTAGCTTCAATTTTTTAATTCTATTGACTCATCCCCTTTCTCACCTAAATCCATAAATACCCTCAATTAAAAATATATAAGCATATAAACATAGGAATATATACTATGTACATTTGACATTGATTTTATGAATTCACTAGCAAAGTAAAACTTCTCAACAAACTTAACTTACATAAACCCTTGATACTTTATTTTATTTTTTATTTAATCTTTATGAAAAGTTAACAAGCGACAAGTATATTCCCAGAAATTTTAGTTATTTATTTACTTACGATACCTAGACACTGCAAAATTTATAAGAGTAGATGTAGAGGTAAATTTTCATATCAATTCACTGTGTCATTCGACTGAAAGTTCCGAGATTCTAGGGCAATTGACATCATGAGCGAATAAAAGTAAAAACATTACGTGATATTAAACGAAGTGAATGTTATTAATATTGCAGTCCAAGCTCGCTATAGAAGCAAACCTCTGAGACATGACGATAGAGAAAAATATTATTGGGAAAATTTTAGATTGGCTTTTGACTTATTATTATTGTTTTTTTATTCACTAACCCAATGCAGTTATCATGAATTATTTTGGTTTCGCTTTACACGACATAACCGACTTTTTTTATCATTTAATTTAGTTTTATTATTGTCAAATTTATTATTTTTTCTACCCTTGAATAAAAAACGGAAAAATTATTTTTCTAAAAAAGAAATTTTAAAATTCTCATTATTAATGAACGTGTCTAATCTAGGGCAACTGACTAGACATTAACAGACATGGGTTCGAATACTGCACCACATCTCTATTACTTTTTAAAATTTTTAAATATTTTTCTGTGATAATATTTCGGATAAATAAAAAAAATATATCTACTAAATTAATTGAGAAAGCCAATAAAGAAATTATTATAAAAGCATCAAAACATAAAATCTGAGCACTTTAAATGTATGGAAAAAAATTCGAATGTAAAGTATCAAGCACAATGAAAGTAGCTGCCAACTTGGATTGTATATATTTTATTTATTAATCTACATACACTTTAATTAAGATTTTATAGCTAAAATATTTAAATACTAGCCATTAAGAATAATATCTTTTTGTTCTTTTATGAGATATTTTATTCACTTATTGCAATAAAATTTATTACAGCACACCGCGTTATAGATGTCGTGAAAGCACATAAATTTAGATCTCTAGTTATGTGCATTTATGGTTTCCGGGTACAATACTATTTCAGAAAAAAATTATGTTTGTCGTATTTAATAATTGTTAACTGTCGTCTTTATTTTCTACAAACAAGATTTAAAAAATTTGAAGTAAATTGGTTTTAAATTAATAAAAATTCGTCTTATTAATTTAGGAAATTCAGAAAGTATTTACATTATTATTTTTATATTCTCGATCGTAAATCTATCGGTTGTTAACGTTAATTTTTCTTACGTTCTCATGCCTTTTACTGGGACACGCCTTCATGTATCTGTAACGAGACTAAATAAAACCATTGAATTATTGAGTAATTATGATGAAATAATGATATTATCTTAGCGGTTTTTGATATTTTATTGCAGCATAAAATGTCGACTCACAATATCGCTCATAAATCAATAAATCATATATGAAAGCTCGTAGTAATAGTGTGGCGAATCTACACTGGTACTTGAAAATACCGCTTCAGTTCCCTGAGGATAAAAATCTCATAAAATATGGACAAATACAATATGGACAAATATATGCATAGAATCTCTCAAAGTTAAACAGGTCTATTTGAATAGATTTTATAAGATTTTTTATTTCGTAAGAATGACAATTTAATCATCATTCTCAAGTATTTTCAATTGGTTTACAAAACATTCAGTATGACGAAGTTTTAAATTGTTTTCAATATTATTTCGTTTTTTTATTTTTCATTTATATTTTTTTATGACCAAGATTCAATTAAATATAATATTTAAACTTTTTTCTGTTAATTTGGAGCCCGAAAATCTTAACGAAAAGTCGGATATATATACTTAAATTTTAAACTTCACCCTGACTATTATTTGTTGAGTTTTTTGCAAACGATTTTTTGCTCCACGTAAAGAATCATCCATTTTATTTCCACTCCGAAAGACTTTAGGTAAAAGTGAAATTGATCGATATATGAACCATCAATTTGTACAAAAAAAAATTGATTGACAATTTTCGTTAATAAATAAGCTTGCTGATGAGTAAATAGCTTAACAATAATGTCCACTTAATTAACGTCTATTTTTATAAAACTTTTGCTTTAGAAGTAACTTCTTGTGAGCTATAAATATAACAAGTATTTATAAATATCTTTGAAACTATCAGCGAGACAAGAAATTGAAGGAAAAGTTACTTCTTGTATCATAAAATAAGCTTAGTTAGCTAAAAAGCTGATAACAATAACTTGCTCCAGCTCTAGTTATAAAAATAAAAAACAAAAATCAATATCTGGAAAAAATAAATTAAAAATCAGAACAACTAAAATTATAAATTATAAATCACAAATGCTTTGCGACTATTAAAAGAGTAATTAAAATAATTCGTTTGCTTAACGGTGAGCTAAATCAAAATTGATGAGCTTTGTAAGTATACAATAAAATTACCAGTTTAAATAGATATTGCCCTTTAAAAAAATGAATAATAATTTGTGCGCTTTTTTTTATAATTACATTACGAAATACAAAACCTGAACGGTCGATATCGGAAAGAAGGAATGCGAATTAAAAAATAAAAGTAAACTTTTAGATTTGTTTTTCAATTGTAAGTCACTTGCTCCGTTAAGACCGAGTCGATTAAACTCAAGAAATTTCCGAAACATGACTTATTCCCAATCGTGCACATACTATCATGTTTCTAGTTAGTATATACTTTTGTAGCGAGCAAATCTTGCGAAAAAGTTTCTTGTGACTTGATTTGAGACGACTCTTCAAGTTAAATATAAATTAGATTATCTGTAGAGCAGTTATCCGTATTCCACATACCGTATACCGAATAACGAATAGCGTGTAGTATACTTAGGAGCTTGATAAACTGAGATACTCAGCTGATTTTTCAGGTATTTTTGTTTTTATCCAATTTTATTGTTCTGCACGAATGGTTTCAATAGAGTATAAAGTATAATACCGTTCTACTAAAAATAAAACTAGTAATATAAGTTTTGAGTAGTAATATAATTTACTAAGGATTCTCACATCATTTACATAATTTCATGGAAATCATATTTTTTAATAAAAAATAACTTATTGACTTTAAAAAAAAAAAATAATAATGATAGTAATAATAAAGTTTGTTAATTTAGTTTTTTATAGAAAATTGAAGAGCCCAAGTTGTCTTAAAAAAAAAATTTTTTTTTCCTATCACGAATGCTTGTGTTTCAATAAAATTGGTTCTAAAGTAACTTTTGTTGATAAAATGACTTGAGCAATTAATAGAATGCTCGTACCGTGAAAGACTAATTTAAAATGTCTGTAAATTGTTTTCTTGTTATTATTGAAGTTGAAATAGAAATATTTTTCTTGAAACACACTTTTAACATCACTTTGATTTAAATTGTAGCAAACTTTCTTCCCCAAGTTGTTAAGTTAAGACAGGAAACAATTGAAATTACACGATTTCCAGACTATCCCACGGTGAACACGGATTTTCCAGTGAAAAGATTTACAGCTGTCCAATACACTCAACCAGCAGCAGCTATATCACCATTGTCAAAGTCAACTAGGCATCTTCTTGGTCCAGAGCCAGACCAACGTTATTATTACACTCATCGCGCTCAACAAGAAACGATTACAATTGATCGTGATAATTTTAAACATGGTACAGACATTACTTTCTCCTATTTAATTTTTATTTAATAGGAAACGTTTTTTTTTTTTTTAAATTAGGCATTTAACATGGTTCATTTTGATCTTGTAGGTGTAGCTGCTGCATCAAGACCTACTCCAGCAACAATTCGAGTCGTTACAGCGCTTCTTGGTGATCTCTGTTCAAACGATAAAGACTGCTCGATTCCCAATAGCGAGTGTTTGAATGGACGCTGTATTTGCTCTAATGGATTTGCCGAAACAAGTGATCGTCAGGAATGCTTTGGTAAATTTAAATAACAAATTCAAATACCTACCAGTTGTAACTAAATACGAAGAATTCCTTATGCATACATTTGATGTAATTTACTCTGTTCTGATTTTTTTTTTTTTTTAATTGAATTTTTAAATTACAGAAATTTATTTAATTGTTTGAAATTCGGAAAATAATTTTTGACAATTCAAATACTTCTATACAACTGTAAATTCTTTGAGATAGCTTTGAATAGTTTATAAATTCTAAATATGTGTTGGTAAAACGTAATCATTGAATTTAATATCTATTCCAATTATAGACCATCGAGAATCAACCTAGTTTATAATTATAAATAATAATATTTTCGACGATTTATAATGGCCTAATTTGCCCCTAAAGTCATTATTTTAGGAGTTATGGCCACTTTTATGTTCCGGGCCGAAAAACTTTAATTTCTCCTAAAAAAAAAATTTTTTTCTTCACAAAACACTGACGTATCTTGTAGGAAATTTACCGAGGAACACTTTAGAGTGGTTAAAATTTCATTTAAAGCCATTATTTTAATAGTTATGGCCACTTGAAGATCCGGAAACACAAATTTAAATTTTCGATTTTTGAAATTTTTTTAAAGTCTAAATATCTCCGAAAAAAAAATTTTTTTCTTCACAAAACACAATTATTTCTTGTAGGAAATTTACCGGGGAACACTTTAGAGTGGTTAGAATTGCATTTAAAGCCATTATTTTTAGAGTTATGGCCGCTTAAAGACCCGGAAACACAAATTAAAATTTTCGACGAAATATAATGGCCTAATTTGCCCCTAAAGTCATTATTTTAGGAGTTATGGCCACTTTTATGTTCCGGGCCGAAAAACTTTAATTTCTCCTAAAAAAAAAATTTTTTTCTTCACAAAACACTGACGTATCTTGTAGGAAATTTACCGAGGAACACTTTAGAGTGGTTAAAATTTCATTTAAAGCCATTATTTTAATAGTTATGGCCACTTGAAGATCCGGAAACACAAATTTAAATTTTCGATTTTTGAAATTTTTTTAAAGTCTAAATATCTCCGAAAAAAAAATTTTTTTCTTCACAAAACACAATTATTTCTTGTAGGAAATTTACCGGGGAACACTTTAGAGTGGTTAGAATTGCATTTAAAGCCATTATTTTTAGAGTTATGGCCGCTTAAAGACCCGGAAACACAAATTAAAATTTTCGACGAAATATAATGGCCTAATTTGCCCCTAAAGTCATTATTTTAGGAGTTATGGCCACTTTTGTGTTTCCAAAATATAAATTATAATTTTCGACGATTTAGAATGGCCTTTTTTTCCAGTTAAACCCGATCAGTTTAACTGTATTAATTATTTTCATAATTAAAAAAATACATTTTAGAGTACCTGTATCTTTTCAATAGTTTGACCCCAATAAATGCATGCATAAATAAAGCATAAATAATTATGCTTGTTATTTTACAGCAAATTACATATCGGTAACACCTTCAGAAGAAGTTCGTGCTTGTGTTTCAAATCCATGTCATTCATCCGCCACTTGCATCGATTTACCAAGTTCAACATTCCTTTGCATTTGTAATCCTAATTACAAAGGTTTACTATGTGATGAAGAAATAAACAAACGGGAATACGATGTGCCATCATTTGACGGTAAAAGTTATGTCAGGATGAGTCGACTAAAAGCATATCATAAATTCAGCATTGAAGTTGAGTTTAAAACTTATGCAGACAACGGCATAATTCTCTACAACCAACAGAAAAATGATGGTAGCGGAGATTTTCTTTCACTTGCCATTGTTGATGGGTAAGATTACATAAAATTTACCCTCTATATAATTTTTAATAAAAAAATTAATACTTTTTTTTTATTTTTTAGATACGTACAATTCCGATATAACCTTGGAAATGGGCCGGTAGTACTGACATCACCGGAGAAAGTTACCATGAAAAACTTCCATCGCATAACCGCTAAAAGATACCACAAAGACGGTGTTTTAATTTTTAACGACGGCGAAGATATCGCTGGTCAGAGCCAAGGGATACTTAAATCATTAGATCTCAATCAAGATACATTTATTGGTAATATGCCAACAAATTACAGCCGAGTATACGACAACATTGGGACCAATAAAGGATTTTTAGGTTGCATTCGCAAGCTCAAGATCAACCGATTTACAGTTGATCTTCATCTGGGAAAAGATAAAGACGTTCTAGAAACTTACCGCGTTAAGCAATGTCACGAAAATGCTTGCGCTAATCTTCCCTGTAAAAATGGTGCTACTTGTCAGCCGATATTCGAAGAAGATCTTTGCAATAACAGAGAGTGTAAAACTAAAACAAAACGAAGCAAAACAAAGAGAAAACGAAATTACAATGACGGAATTCAATTTGTCAAGTGCAAAGGCTCTCACTGCAACAATGATTCTAAATCTCAAAGTACCAACAAACAGAAGACAAAAAGGTCGAAAAAATATTCGAAAAAACGATGCGCAACTTTGGATTGCAACTACGATTACGAATTAGATTACGACTCTTCTTATGAGCAAGATAATTATCCGGTAACTACTTACAAACCACCAACATACAAATGTATTTGCCCGCCTCAGTTTACAGGTGCAAACTGTGAAGAGTCATTGGACCCTTGTTTGGGCGAACCTTGTCAAAATGGCGGGACTTGTGATATCTTACCGCAAGGGGGTTACGTTTGCAAGTGCCCACCTGGGAGAACAGGAGAACATTGTGAAATTTTAGACGGAGAATTAACAGAATTTTTAATTCCACAATTTAATGCCGATGGGTTCCTTGAACTTCCCTGCCTTGAAGGAGTCTCAAAGGCATTTTCAATAGAAATATGGTTTCTTACACGAGCTACAGATGGCCTACTACTCTACAATGGGCAACTTAACAATGGCCGGGGAGATTTTATTAGTCTTAACTTAGCTAATGGCAAATTGGAGTTTAAATTTAATCTAGGCAGTGGTATAGCTAATATAACATCTCCCGATCCCGTGAGTCTTAATACTTGGCATTGTGTTAGAATCAGTAGACTTGGTAGAGAAGGTCTTCTGCAGTTAGATGAAGGCACTATTGCACGAGGCTTTTCTGGTAGTCCTCTCACTGAATTGAATTTAGAGATGCCTCTTTACATTGGTGGCGTTAAGTAAGATTTATTTATATTTTTATCTTTAAATTTATTCTCAAATACTATTACTCATTCTTGTACATTTAATAAAATTAAATTAAATCATATATATTTATTTATTTATTTTTTAGACACTGGCGAGAAATTCATCGTCTGGAAAGTGCCTGGACTGGGCTTACAGGCGCGATACAAAGATTAATGGTCAATGGTAAGACTTACCAGAATCTAGCAGTTAATTTCACTCAGCACAATACTGAAATCTATGATGGGTTACCCTGTCCTGCTGATGGCAATCCCTGTCACAACGGCGGAGTCTGTTTGCCATTATTAAATAGTTATCTTTGTAAGTGCGCAACCAGTTACAATGGGCTTCACTGTGAATTCTGTAAGTAATTTAATTAAATCCGGTATATATTCTGGTGAGAGAAATTCCTCACTAATTTGTTGTGGTTTTCTGTAGTCATGGGGTACGACGTTTCTGGCGGCGAAATTGCAGAACGACCCGTCAGATTTGATGGCGACAATTTCCTTCAGTTTAAACATCGTTACGGAAGGAGGTTGGTGTTTTTATTAATTAATTTATTTTTTACAGTAATTATGCTGAAGTGGGGCTCTACCAAATTATGGTCATAAAAAAATAATAATTTTTTTTTTTGATTTTGTTCTTTACAATTTTTCAATGAAAATTCACGAAATTTTATGTATTAATCTTTGATCAAAAATTACAGTTATCCATATTTTGATACTTATAGAAAATATTTACATCCCTAGAACTTTCAATCCTTGACGAGAGTTTTATCAAATTTAATTTATTTAGTTTTTCACGCTCTTTGAGAGAGAAAAATGATATGGTACTCGAAAAAATGATTCCTAAAAATTTTTAATGAAAAAAGAAACAAACATAAAATTTTTTTATTTTAAAATCGAATAATGTTATCAAAAAACTTACTTTTCAAACTCTATTTATAAATCCACGAATAGCAAAATGAAAAAAAATGAACAACTTAATTATTAAATTTTTTTATCGCCAAAAATAGGACCAATCCCAATTGCATAATTACCTCTCTTAATCTTCATCACTACTAATTAACAAATAATTTTACTAACTTGCTTTAGCTCTAACAATACTTTAACAACTAACACTTCTCTTTTGGAATATTACGATGATTCTTACTCTGATTACGAATTTGAAGAGGATAGTGATTTCGAGTATGAAAATTATGATTATACTGAGTAAGTCATTAGCTTTGTACTCAAATAAATCACTTTGTTTAGCTTTATTTTTATTTAAATAGACAAATATCAATTAATTAATTAGTTTAATAAATAATAAAAAATATTTACATAGATACAAAGGACAACAGTCGAATAAATTTGAGCTAAGTTTACGTACCGTACATCCGGATGGAATGATAGCATGGATTGGCCGAGGAAAAATAGAGAACCTTGTATTATCTTTACAGGACGGATTTGTTGTGTTCACCTATAAAGGGAAAAATGATCAAGTGTCTATAAAAAGTCGAGTATGTACTTCTATTTTAAAAAAACTCATTGACTTAAAGCTGAGTTTTGTGGTATTAATTTTATTTATTTTTTTATATTATCATTGTCTATTTTTATTCTTCTTTTTTTTTGCAGAAAAAAGTTAACGATGGTATTTTTCATCACATTAAAGCCGCACGTCGGCGAAAAGCAACGGTAATCCAGGTTGATGACGAAATTCCCATAAAAGTTGCCACGGAAATCTCTCTCTTAACAACCAATGGGAAATTATTTGTTGGCGGAAAGCCTGGCCATAAAGGAATCAAGGGTTGCGTGACTGACTTTATCGTTGATAAAAGAAGACTGCCTTTGGCAAGACGAAAGATCGAATTTTGCCATGATAATGACGTGTGATAGTGTACTATCGATTTTATCGATATTCACAGCATCGCAAACTCTATATCGAGAATGTTGGATTAGTAATAACAGTAATCATAATAATAATAATAATAATAATAATAATAATAATAATATAAAAAATGATATTTTGAAATATCAGATATTAATTAATAATTGACATCTCTTATATATTTTTATGAGAAATGTCAATCTCTTAGCTATAAATAAGTTATTTATCATAATTATAAAAATAATAATTATAGTATAAATAAGAGCAATAATAATAATAATAATAATAATAATAATAATAATAATAAATAAATAAAGATAGATAGTTATTATTCTAAGCCGAACTACCCGATCAAAATTCTTGAAGGCTGAATAATTATTGATTATTACTCCTTCACCATCGTATTTTATCAGTATGAGGTTTCATACCATCAGAGAAAATTTAGGTGAAAACAACAAAATTTATTTCTTCCGACAATTTTTGTTAGAGAAAAATATAATTTTTTACTCAGTGTAACTTTTTTCAACAACGGAAAAAATAATTCGGACAGCTAAAAAAATAATTGTTGTTTTCACCTTAATTTTTTTTGATGGTATGAGACCTCATACCGATAAAATATTATGGTGAAGGAATAAAAATAAAAAATTGTTCAGTCTTCAAAAATTTGGATCGGGTATTTCGGCTTAGAATAATAATTATCTATCTTTATTAATTAATAACACCGATCTTCGAGTCAAATATATAAATGTACGTTTATATATATTAAACACCTTAAATAATTATAATAATAATTTATTAAAATCGTGAATTTGTTAAGGCGATTAAAATTAATCGTCGAAGCATCAATTAATATGATGTGTGAAATAAAATGAAACAATCAGAATTTAATTGTATTGATAAAGATAAAAGATAATAAATGTAAAAAATACAATTTTCTGCAGTAAAACTGCAGAAACATGTACAACATTTTATAATTCTGTGTGCGATATGAAATTTTAGAATGCAACTCTATTGTATCACCTGTGACAATATTTTAATGAGATTAAAAAGTGGTTACCGTAGAAATAGGTGAATCTACTATCAAGAAAAATTGCAAAGGATCCCTAGTTCGGATAAAACTTGACGTTTTTAAATCTTAATGTTTCAATCATCGGCTGAGGGCATTACTTCAAGATGAAGAATTTAAAAAGACACGGAGATCAAGTACCAAGATTCATTTCAACTACAACAAATATTTACATTATTAAACTGATCGAATAGGAATATTAATACTAATATATCATCAACATGCTGAGAAGATGCGATAATTTTGGTGCTTACTCGACAAGCTATATCGAGCTTGGTTAGTGAAGCAATGCTGCATTATAATAACAAGTCCTCAGCTGGCTTAAATTATGTCAAAAATTCAAAATAAACAGCTTGATATTTCTCATTATCGAATAACCATAATAAATAATAAATAATTAATAATAAATACTCAAGCGATGTTATATGATAAGTGAAGATAGAAATAAAATATAAGTGCTACATTTTCATTAAAGGACAATAATATATTTTTAAGCTAAATTAAAATATAAATAATTGTTTATTAATATAAAAATTAATTTTAGTTGTCTAACATTACGTGCATTGTGAATGACTTAATATGATATCATTATAACAACGTAAACAAATCTATATTCCCTTAAAAAAAGCTAAAAAGTATAAAAAAAATTATATGTCGTCTTATTTCAGCACAAATTGTTAAACTCGCACATTAAAACGTTATTAATTGTACCAAGACTGATTAAAAAAAAAAAAAAACAGGGAAAATAAAGGAATTTGGGATCGGATTTTTTTTATTTTATTAAGGGTACATTAAAGATTATTACCCTAAATTTTTATTGGAATTTCGGGATCGGATTTTTTTTATTTTATTAAGGGTACATTAAAGATTATTACCCTAAATTTTTATTGAAAAATATTTAATTATTACAAAGTTATTAACAATCTCGCAGAGCGCTAGAAAAAATTTCCCCCTCCACGGTCGGTTCGATAACTCAAAAACGGATCATCTAAAAATAAAAATCCAAATTGCTTTTTAATCAGTAAAGATGTAGTTATTGTCGCACGTACGGAATTTTGAAAATTTTTATTTTTAAAAAAATTGCGACTGATTGAAAATTTTCTTAATATTTTTACTGTTTTTTTTTTATTAAATTTTTAAAATAAAAATTTTTTAAATAGTGCTCTACAGAATTGTTAATAACTTTGTGAGAATTAAATATTTTTCAATAAAAATTTAGGGTAATAATCTTCAATGTACCCTTGATAAAATAAAAAAAATCCGATCTAAAAATTCCTTTATTTTCCCTGTGAAAAAAATTCCCGAAACTTACCTCTTTTTTTCGATCGTCCCAGTGGTTTTCCCCCTTAAAAGGAATGTTGATTTATCTCGATAAATCACATAATTTGAGGTAGCAGAAGCTTTTTATATAAATGCGCAAAGAATAGAGACATAAAGACTATAATAATAACAATAAAAATAAGCTAATAACAACTGTACTTAATTATATTAATTAGTTGTTATTATTATAAATAATGAACAATATGCTGGTATGTAATGTGAATGGATATGTAAAGTACACTGGATAGTAAAAAAAAAAAAAAAAAAAAATAATGTGACATAAAAGTATAATTACTGCGTATTTATAAATAAAAAAGAAAAAATTAATTATGAAACGAACGAATGTGTGATTTGTGTTAGCGTCTAAGTTATTGAAAATAAATTCACAGTGAATAGACGTCATGGAGTATGTAGATACAATAGCAATGTTTTAATTGTCACTAGTGAAAACAAAAAAAAATATTTGTTAACGACCTAAATCACGAATGGGCCTTTCAATATTATCCATGGCTTAATTTAAACTTTAACTCCAACTGTTCTTCCTATGACTATGACGCAAATAACTTTTTATCGACTTTCTACAGTATCACTGCTTGTCAAGTGTAATTAATATAAATTTTAAATGCAAAAGTAAATTTATGAAGGGCACAAACTCCATTATTTTTTACTTTTTGTTATTAAATACTCACTGTAAGCACACGGAAAAAAGAAGAATAGAAAAATTACAGTATATAATGCAACGTGGCGCTTCGTTATGAAAACTGGAAAAATTACATTGTAAAATGTAATATTTACATTGAAAGCTTCGAAAATTAACATTTAAAGTTTGAATTACAAAATTATTTTTTTGAACTGTAATTTTTCTAGTTTTCTTTTTTCCGTGCATACGCTTGGAGTTTAAACAACCTACATACACTATAATTTAGATGATAGTATATAATAATAATAATGATAAATAATATTAATAATACTATTAATGATAATAATGTTTGATTAAAAAAAAAAAAAAAAAGCTTGTAAACATTAAAATATTAAGCACAGCCTACTGAATAGAGAAATAAATATTACGCACATGCCTTGCCATCGGCTTTTATCAGACAAATGAACAAATAGTTCACAAGGTAACTAATAAATAAATAAATAAATTTAATGTCGTTACATCCAACGAAAAATAATACCTAAATGATTAAATTATATTAATTTAAAAAAAATTAATTTTAATTATAATTTTTTGGTAAATATTAAAACCCTTTAAAGGCAAACTTACATATCTCTGACTTTATATCTAAAATTTTTGATGTATTTACTTTTCTAAATTAAAAAGTATCAGAAACATATCGAATTTATTATTGAACATATCGTACGGCCAGTAATATCAGTCTACGATAATAAGCTATCGGAACACTACAAGTATCAACTACGTCTAGTGATTGTGATTTTAAATTTAATCAATTGTTTCTTCCATTGTATGTTAGTGATATTGGACAAAAAAAAAAAAAAAAGCAAGCCTAATAATTAAAAATTTAATAAGTTAATTGGAAAATAGTTGAACACTTGAAAAATGAATTTCTGATCTATATTATGACAATGAATATTACTGCCAACTTGTTTAAATGTATATTGATTGGGTTAAGGAGTGTTTTTCAATTAATTAATTAATGTACCTACAAAATATGTTCAAAAAAACAAAGTAATAAATTTAAACTAGGCCTTCCATCGATCAATCGCGCGAGGGTTTGCTATCTATTTAATTTTTTTATATTGATACTATTATTATTATTGTAATACCACTACTGTTATGTTCAAACTCTATTATGTAATAAAATGCGCAATGTAAAGTAATTGTATATAAATATATAAACTATGCGATAATTGAATTTAATTGGTCTTATGGTTAATTGAGGACCTTCTTTTAATTAATAAATAGATTTTTAAGTAACCCGTAATGATTAATACTTTATAAATATTAAAACACAGTCAAAGATAAATAAAAACATACAAAAAGTTGTAACAAAAATTTTATTCTCTAAAATATATCACATCAGATAAACAATATATTCTTTAAAAAGTTCTTAAAATATGTACAGCTGAAATGTATGTACAAAAACATTCATTCTTATCTTAAAAATCAATTTTCATTATTTTAAACAATAACTTTTAAAAAAATAAACCTTTGTCAGTGAAGCATTGTTTCGCGCTTCGATTCTTCAATTTTTTCTTTTAATATTTGCCTTACTTCTGCGATTGGTTTAACTAGAAAAATTGGTACGTCGTCGTCACGTCTCTGTAATGATAATTTCAATGTAAAAAACAATTAAAATTCATAAAATTTAAAAAAAATAAAAAAAAAAACTGTTTTTGCTTACCTGGAAAAGAACTTCGCCCTCGAATTGAACAAAGCCTTGTTTTCTAGCTCTCAGTAACAGCCCTACGCATTTGTCACTGATCGCCACATAAATATTGAATAAATCTCCAAAAGTAATGCCGGTTATATTTGGATCATCTTTGCAAGGTTGTCCGTTCTGATAAATAACATCACAGAGTTCAAGGATTTCTTTGAGAATATGAGCTGTTGCTTTACGTCCGCGAATATCTGACAGCGAGCCCGCCGCTGGTCTGTTTAATTAAAATAAATATTTTATCATCTCTCATTAATTAATTTAGCAAAATTATTTGTATTTTTTATTATACCTGCCATACTCTTCTTTGGAAAATTTCGGTTTGTCGAGGTTCATACCACTTGTGAAAGGATTCTGTTGTTGGCTTAGTTCGTGACTGGTAGCTTGTTTATTAAATAATGCTACTTTGTCACTCAATGATTCCTAAAAAATAAATATTTAACTAAATTTACTTCTATGGTGTTGTAAAATTGTATTCATATCTATATTGAGAAAAAAAATACTTTTATTATGAGAATTTTCTTGATACAAGAATTTATGTTCTTGAAAATTTTAAAAAAGCTCAAGAACTTGTTAAATTGATTAAATTAATTTTTAATTGATTGTCATCGAGTTTTTTGAACCAAGAAATTTTTAATTGAGTAAAAGTATTTTTTTTTGCAAAGTATACAGAAAAAAAAAATGTCTTGGCTTAAAAAATTTAACTTCATTCAAGAAATTTTCAATCTTCCTTAAGATTTTCTTGATTTAAAAAAATTTACGCTTGACTCAAGACTTTTTTTCTTTCTGTGTACTTTTGAAAACATTTTTGGATTAATAAACTCATGAAAATTTTAATTTTTTCACGGTAATTAAATTCATAAACTTCAAAAATTTACAATTTAGCTTGAAATTTTCATAATTGAATTTTTTTTAACCACTCGAATTTTTTCTCAAAAATAATTGAAACCAAAATAATTTTTAAAATTTTAATGGGTTAATTTTTTTTTTTTATAACAACAAAATTAAAATATAAAAAATAATTTTTTTGAACTCTTTCATGATAAATATATTTTATAGAACTCATAATTCATAAGATACGGTGCTTTTAAATAGAATTGTCTCGGAGATAAATTTTTGAGCATAAACACGTCGTAATGCCCTTGTCCTTGCTATTCACTATATATTCTAAATATACTAAGCACATACTTGAGTGCAGATGTTTATTAATATATGTATAATGTAAACATCTTATCTCTTAACAACCATAGTGCCGTCTACAACGAATTATCCAAATAGCTATAATAATAATAGTAATAATAACAATAAAATAAACATTCCTGAAAGAATCTTTCGTTGAATGTGATGTCTTAGATGTTTTAAAAAAAAATCCCGTTACAACCGATCCATTAAGCGACAACAAATGAAACTGATTTTTTATAAAGAAATTTGTTTCATCGATTTTTTTTTTATCCCGAAATTAATTATTATTATTTAAGAATTTAACGAGCACTTTTTAAATTTCAAAAATTAAAATCTTTTATAAAATTTCAATTAACTTTACACAAAAATTCACTATTCTAAAAAATAAAAAAAAAAAAAATATTTAAGCTTAGTCAAAATTAATTGATACAAAAATGAATAGTTTGAAGAATAGCGTTGTGACTGTCAGTTGATCTGATCGACTGATTTTTATCGTTCACAGAAAGTTAAGCTTCGAATATAAGGCTTCTAATCTTTGACAATGACTCGTTGACATTGCCCTTGAGCTTTGTGGATAATTTTCATTGGCATTAACAATAAAACTATTTTAATTAATATCATAACTGATAACTTTGTAATGAATACGAATATAATTATTATTTCCAACCCATAAACAATTAATTGAAAACTCAATCGTTGAATCGGTATTATTCAAACAAAACAACTGATAACTTATGTTATAATGCTACAATGACTTCTATTATTCTTTGATTTACATAGGATAGTAGATCTCAGTGTTTAAACGGTGAAACAACCAAGGAATTTTGGATGATTTCCAACTGGCCAGCCTGTGGTTGGATCTTACCATAAAAGTAACATCAATGGCATCATGACAACTTTTCTGTCACGCAATTCATACTTTACATTCACCTGACACGTGATAACTGCACGAGAGTTGTTATTGTTCATTTGTCCGTATGTAAGACTCATAAAATCATTCACCAATTAGATGTTAATTTGCCAAATTATAAATTTTAATCTAAATTATCCTGTCATCTAATTTAATCTAATGATTGATTACTGAAAAAAATTTTTCTAATACTCACAAACAATACCGAAGACATATTGAAGTGTGTAGGACACAATAGGAAGCTTTTATATTATTTATAAATTTAAATAAAATGGAAAGTAAGTGAAAGTATAAAATACTGTAAGTTAATGTTATTATTTATTTGGAATAAAATAAATAAATATGAGTGCACCCGGCTGGTTATTAAAATAATTTCACACTGACGTTGAAGACGTCGCTCCGGCGAACGTTTCGTGAATACTTTATCCCAAGTATTCACAAGTCTTTTTATAACAACCTGAAATACGACAAAGTCATCCACACAAAATGTGGAAAAGTCTCGGCATTTACCATCTCTCGCTCACAAAATATTTTCATTACCTCACTCGGATGATTTTCTGGGCCAATTTCAAACCAATCTGTATCTTTGATTGGATGCCAAACTTAAAAGTGCTTAAGGCCAGCGCCGGAAGTAATGTTTTATTTTGTGACAGGAAATGACGCCTCGAAGAATTCGTACACTAGGTACAACATGCCATTCATTTATATTGACTGGTTATTTGTTGTTTATTATGTTTAAGTATTTTAATTGTATTAAGATAAAGCTGCTGGTCATAAACCTGTAAATACAACAAGCGTATGAACAATGACATGATTATTCAATGAAATGTTTTATTCAAGCAATGTTTGCATCAATTATTGTAATCACCTCTTCGCTACTCTGACAAATTTCATGCGATTAATATTTTTTTTATTTTTTTGAAATATAATTTTTACATGCAATTTTAAGAATGTTGAATTTAAATTTATTTACAACATTAATACTGAAAAGTATTTTATAAATCAATCGTTCGAAAATTCTCACTTGATTTCTTCACATTAAATTATTTCTGCACTCTTATTAGGACAAAAGAAAGATTAATTGTCTTTCATCATAGATAAAATAATTTACGTGAATAAAATAAAACAAAGTAATTAAATGTTAGGTCGGACAAAATTTTCAGCCGATTTATTAATAAATAGACTGTAAAAATTATCATAAGCTCAAAACTAGGAAAATATATTATTTTGAAAAAGTTTTAAAAAAGACTATAAACCAATTTCACTTAAAGCTTAAAAATTGAAACTAAAAACTGGCCATTTATATCAGAAAAAAAATATACTGATTTAAGTTCAAAATTCAAACGTTTTATTTTTTTTACTGGACCAAAATTAATTTTTTATTTGTGCAAATTTTTTCATAATTAGAATGAATAACAAAGCCATAAAAATTAATCTAAAAAATTGAAAAAAGTAATTCTAAAAAAATGGATAACGAAATAAAAATAAATAAATTATTAAACATACGCAAATCCGTTTGAGTTAATGAATTTATATTTCTTTGATCTTTTTTATTTAAGACTTAAATCGGTTGTTAATCTATTTGTGTCTGAATTACCTTTTAGTTACAATATGGCTATGAAAGTTAAATTTAGAGAAAAGCAAACGTCAGAATTCCTGTCTCTTCATAAAATACTATTTTCATATTGGAATGATAAATTTATCATTTCGATGTCATTAATTAAAGAGAATCTCTGTAAATATTATGAAAAATCATGAGTCTTTTTGTTTGATAAATAAACAAATAAATTCGTCTAAATTATAAAATAAATAATATTCAATCTACGTCATAGTGAATTGTCAAAAAATAATTTTCATATTACTGAAAATGGTGAATCTCAACGTCTTAATTCTTCGCTCGGAAGTTCGGAATTAGAACCATCTTATTTACGATGTCTCTACGTCTAAATGAATGAGACGTCATTGCATAACTCACGATAGTAGTAATCCACATTCTTGCGGTGTATATTCATGCGGAGAGAATCTTTTAACGTCATACTAAATTTATTTTCGACATTTCGAATCAGAGTTTCGCTAAATTTGAGATAAAAGTCAATTGAAAGAGCCGTAAACGCCGCGCTAAATTTATCTGTCGACTAAGATTCATAATTCGCTGACTTTTTGTATGATAAAAAATAAACAATTTTTTTTACGGTTTATTTTTCACAAAAAAAAAATTAATTTATATTAATTAATTAATTAGATTTTAATATTAGAAAAAAAAAAACAATTACTAGTCATCGTATGTTCTAAAATATTGTCACAAATTATTTTCCAGACCGTAAAAAAATTTTTCGTCATTGTGCAGAGTGTTAAAATTTGTGTGTAAAATATTATTACACTCTAGTGTTTAGAATTTAACATTGTAGGGCGTTAAATCATGAAATCAACACATGAGAATTTTTAATTCTACACACTAGAGACTAAATTGTAATATTCTACACAAATTTTAACACTCAAAAATTTTTTACTGTGCAATGTTGAATCCTTTGTATCATTATTCCGGAGTCTTTTGGCACATCCCACAGAATTTCAGAGTAATTACGCGTCATTTCATAGTAACTCCCGAATTATCCAACATAACGAAATTGACTCATACTACATGTAGTAATTCGTTGATGCCAATTTTTAATAAATATAAACAAACAAACAAAGATAAGTGTAACTCTTTGGTAAATTTTCTGTTTAGTATACTTTTATTATCTTGGAAAAACCTTGTGATCTATAAGTTTTCACTCAAATATTTTTAACATTGTAAGTCAGTTATGAAGGACGTCAGTTTAAGAAAATTTAGTAAGCTATTAGTGTATAATTAACTCATAAATATGTGAATTCTTGAACATTAAATTTCATAATACAACTACACGTTTTTGGAGCTAAAACAAAAATAAGTCATGACTGAGTAAAAAATTTAAAAATTCTTGCAACCCTTATTTATTAAATTGTATAATGTGGCATAGCAAAGACAGCCATCTCATAAAGATAATTTTTATAACAGAGAAGGGTCTCGTAAAAACCAGCAGACATACAGTAAGACAAGTTTAAATCTTTTGGTTTTTATATTGCGATACCTGACAATTTAAACGCTTTTAATTGAGTCGTAAAACTCATTCGAATTCACGAACCTATTAGAACAAAACTATTCAATGGTAATCCTTTTTATTTTTTTTTTTTTTTTAATCGTATATTTTTATGATCTCACTATTTCAGTTCACACTTGAGTTTCATCTTATGGAAGTCCATAAAATAACTCGGTAATTACTGGATTTATTGATCAGAAAGTTTCATCCGAGCTTAGCCTCAATAAACTTTTTTTAATGCCTTAAATAATGCCTTATCCATCAATTTTATCGGGGAAGATATAAGCAATAAAATTATTTTCAGGCACGAACGCACACATCCGCATCTGTACAATGCGCGTGCATGCATAAAATAATAAATAACCGACGAAATTTCGATAATGGAGTTTCTGTATATATATATGATGAAAAACGGGTTATCATCTAATCGATGCGGCTTTTGAATAAATAAATTTCCACTCTCACACTTTTAAGCAGCTTATAATTTAAATATTTATCTAACTGGAAAATTCATTGATGCTGAATTATATTCAATACATTACCTAATTTAATTGATTTTTATCCTGAGGTGATGTGATTAAAATATTTGAACGGGTGATTTTTGTACACAAGTTCAAAAGAAAAAAAAAGAATTTTATGTTTTTTATTATTTTGGACAAAATTTTTGGATTTAAGAAAATCAACTATTTCTCAGCCACCCCTTAGCTATGAAAAACCACTTCTGATCAAACGATCACTGACATATTGACTTGTCTATTTTTAATTTAAGAGTATAACTGATTCTGTCGCAAAAAATCTTATCTCTCTATTTATCTAGAGAATTTATTTATGATTTATGACCTAGAAAAAATTAATATAATCCTTCACGCCATTCATGCGGTAATTTCATTTAAAGATTCCGAAAATTGTAATAGTGGATTGGAAGAAATTAATTGATTATCACGTTACAAATGCCACAAGAGCGTATAGTAAAAATTCTGTTTTTTTTTTCTAAGTCCAAAAAAATTTTTAGTTTCAAGAAAGTTTTTTCTTTTTGTTTTTAAAATCAGCCATGACTTTAGAGGATAAAATAATTACAAATAAAATTATTAGTAATAAATTTATTTATCCATACATTTACACCTGTACAAAAGCACTTATTTTAGTAAAAATAGAAATAATTATCTATTCTTTTTATACATTTGTAAATATGAACAAAAATTTACATTATTTTTTTTTCTATTGCACAGCAATGAATTTTATTTTGTTTAATTATGTCCCGTATAACTTTTGAATTACATTAATTTGATAATTCATAAATTTATGTCACTGAATGACTTCAAAAAGCAGTCCAACAATTTAGTAAAAATACACTTTATTTTTTCTAAAGTGTTTAAAAAATTCTATATGAATAACTTGAAGAATTATCAAATAACATAATTTACAAAAGGCAATAAGAGTAAATTTAAAAAAATGAAATTATTTTAGATGAGAAAATCAATGTTTTTATTTAATTGAAAATTTTATTTGATATTGTAAGAAAATTAATTCCAAACAATACCGCCACGATCTTGGCTTTTAACTTTTAATTTACGTTCAATAAGATTTTCCAATGCTTCACTTCGTACGCTCAAAGTTTCTATTTTCTCAATTATTTGTTGATATGGAGACACTGGTTCGACACCCATAATAACATGTCCCAGTTTGCTGTCAATTTTAGCGTCCAGTCGGGCGTTACGAATCAAGTTAACAATCCAACATTCTGCTACATCTGGTTTCATGTCGAGTTTCTCAGCAAGCATGCTGAAATGAATAATTATTTATGATTAACTGAAAATGTCAAAGGTAAAAAATTTAATAAATAAATTAAAATACAAACCTGATGCTGATGCATTGATGAATACGACAAAAAGTTTCAAAAATTATCTTTTTCGCATTTTTTCCAAGGTCCTTTAACAAAGCAACTAGGAAAAAGTCATTGAGAATAACTGTTTGGCACTCTTGTAGTTTAAGGCGCGCTCCTTCAAAGTCAAAATTTACATACAAATGTTCCAAAAATTCAGTAATTGGATCACGGTATGTATAAGATTCTTGTTGAATTACTTTGATAAGATCTTTTAGAGTTGATCTCTTAGAACGATTTACGATAACTGCAGCTGCCAAGTAACGAAGAATGTGGGGACAAGTCGTTTGAATGGCATTCAAGTAACTAAAAAAATTCATTAATTACATTGAATAATTATTTTAATTTACATTTAATAATTATTTTAAAATAAACACGATGATAATAATAATAATTGTAATTCTTACTTGAGGCGATAGAGAAACAGTTCAATAAGTGCGTCACGTCCTTTGACATGGTTAAAGAAAACAAATAAGCTCCAGTGAATTAACCACGTGCGCTGCTGGAGAATGTGAGCAGGACTACCCAGAGCACTGTTGTCAATGAATTCACGTAATTTATAAACGTCTTCTAATGCAGCATCCCAGTTCTGAGTAAGAATTTCCGACGATAGTTTACCCCATAGAACTTTTAAGTAATTCTAAACAAAAAAAAATTAATATTTATTAATAATAATTTTAAGCGATTAATAATGGTCATTATTAAATATTAAAGATTTTTTTAATTACCTTGTCAGTTGGCGGCATAATCAACAAGTAGAAATACAAATACGAAGTGGAAATAGAATAATTACCACATTCATAACGGTACTTGGCTAGTTTCACGAGTTCGTCCATCATTTCAATTTTAAACTAGATTGAATAAATTGTCATTAGTATTTTTTTTTTTTTTATGAAAATTTAAGCGTACTTGATACAATATATTAATTTACTTACTTCTAAATCTTGAACCAAATAATTGTTAAGCGCTTTGGAGTCACGCATTTCTTCCATTTTTTTCATAACTTCTTCGTCATTCATCCAGCCGACTACTTTGGAAACATTGTTTTGTAAAACTCCGAGTTCTTTAACAACCTCAGCACGACGCATCTTCAGTTCCTGTTAAATAAGATATTTTTATTATTTCAAGTATGTTGAATTAAATTAAACAATTTTTCTTTAAAAAATAAAAAATGTTTTACTCCATTCTAAAATTATTTATTAATACAAATGCATTTAGATTATGATAAAAATTTTTTTCTGTAAATCAGACATTTTATTTACCAAATGAATTAAAAAAAAAAAAACTTGCTCAGATCAGAAAAAAGTCAACATGAAAATTTTGAATTTTTTTAAAAATTACCTCGGATACTTCTTGATCAGGATACAGCTGCTTCCTAATATCAATAACATAATCAATCATGTTAGTTTTGCTTAAAATACCGAGTTTAGCGTGTAGAAGTTCATTTTCATCATAGATCTGCGAAAAAATTAATAAAATTAAATGTAAAAATAATTATATTTTTTAAATTAATAATTAATAAAATTAATTGATAAGTTATATTGACATAACCTCAACTACAGCATGGGTAGCAAAAAATAACTTACCCGTTTAGTGTCTATGTACTCCAAGAGTGGAAAACCTAAATGTAGATCCAGGTATGGAATTATTTTTAACGTAAGATCAAATTTAGCCATGATTCGATTTTTTTTATTGAATTATTTCAATAAAACTGTCTATCAAAAAATTCACGACACGCTGAAAAATATACAACTGTACACAACTACCAATCGTTTCAGCCGGTAACATGGGATGGCGTCGTTATTAGCGTAACGTCATTGGCTACGGTACGGGACCTGAAGCTTAAGAGGAATCCACCTTTGCAGGAAGCGACACAGTATACATTCCTTTTCACAATCAAATAAAAAATGGTGATCCTAAAATCCTTAATGTATAATCAATTTATTTGTGATGTGATTGGTCGAAAATAATTATTCTCATTCCAATTGGTTGAAAGTAAATACACAAACTACATTAAATATATCGTGACAATAAATATGAGGCGCGCGCTTGCGCGCGCAAATTAAATTCTAGCGATATTAAAGTTAGCTGTCACTTGACCATTTTGTAAATTTCGGCAACTATTTTTATTATTATAGTCTTGTTAATTCACGGAATCAAAATATTTTGCATAATATTGTCAAAATTATTTATGAAAATTAATTTAAGAATTTTTGTAACAAATAAATTATTGCAAAAAAAAAATTGACATTTAGAAATTTTAAAAAACTACAAATGCAATTTTTTTTAAATAATTTTTTGGAAGAAATTTATTTGTTAAAAATAATTAAAAAATTGTTAAGTGACAGCTGACTTTAATGTTATAAATTATTTAATGGAAATTAATTCCTTACTTTTTAAAAATTGATTTAGTGCAATAGAAATAGAAAAAAAAAAAACATAAAATTTCGGAAACACTGTAACTTGCGAAAAAAAAAATTTTAAATTAAATTTACTTACTATTTATATTTTTATAATATTAGAAGATTAAAACTATAAGAAAATTACACATATATTTATGGTACATTATATTAAGCAGATAATAAAAATAAAATATATTTATATCAGTTCATATGTATTTATATTTAGCTTTAGTAAGTAATTAAATACGCAAAATATTCAACTTCTCTCTCAAGCACCTTTAATAATTTTTTTCAAGATAAACTCCAATAATTGTACAATTAATCACTAAACATTTTCATGTTCAAAAACATTTTTATTTAAAGATTTATGAAACATTTATGAAAATTTATTGGAAGAAGATTCTTTACTAAAAATATACATAATTTCAAAAGTATTTTTTTAATTAAAAAAAATTTAACACGATAAATTAAACAAGAAACATAAAATTCTATAAAACAATTTATATAACTTTCTACAATTGTATTTACATTATTTCACACACACAATTACATAGTAATTCAAACTTATTTATAACATTATAATTAAATAGACTTTTACTAACTTATTTATTTAATTTTTTTTTCATAATAAAAACTTTATAAAATTATTTTTTTTTAACTTTGAGCATATTTTTTTTTATTAAACCATTTATTCAACAAATTGAAAGATTTAATTATGAAATATGATTCAAAAGCATAAAAAATAAATTTTATATAATTTTTTAGTGAAATTAACAAATTAATAACTAATATTAAAATACCTCATCTTAAAAGTAAGCTAAGTGGTAAAAAATAAACGGCAAATACTCGAAGGGTCGATCGATAAACATTGACAATTTAAAAATAATACGGAATTTACATAAAACCAAATCTAACATAATGTAATGTATAATATTATATAATATATATAATAAAATAGATAAATGCTTATTATGTATATAAAATAAGGTTTGATGATTTATTAATGTATAATTGCGCAATCATTTAAAAAAATATATCTGCTATCACTTGACATTGGAAGTTATTTTAGAGTATTCTGTAAAGCTATGAGTTATTTTAATTGTAATTATTACAAATGATCTTGATGTCTTGGACTGTATTGAGGTGACCACGCCGGATTGGATGCTTGGTTGAAGTTAACAGATATCGTTACAGGATGAAGCACGATGTCAGGTCCAGTATCGGTTATATAAGACATTTGAGGCCTAATAAAACCGGAATCTATTGTTAGAGGAATATAAAAAGCACCCCCTTCGTGTAGAGCGAATATTGGTACGCCGTGTGACTTTTCTGAAGGGGCTAATGGCGATGATTTTATCCTTTCCGCGGAGAATCTTTGTTTAATTGAACTTTTAAATTTGTAATTTGACGGCCTGGGAACTGATGAGGATGCGTTGTTTGAATGACTGCTGTGATTGCTATCGTCGCTGGCCATTGTAGGTGGAGGAATTATCGGTTGAGGACGCTCGGAATCACTAAGTGAGCTGATTCCAGAACTCGAACCACGATCCGAATGATTCGTCGGTGGACTAAGTGTTGGAATACTTGCGTGAACAAAACTAGAAGCTCCAGTATCGTTTAATGTTGGCATTTCTGGGTGAGGAAATCCCAGTCTATCACCTGCAAAAATTTTTCATTATTAATAGTCTGATTCTCGTTGTTTAATTAATTGCATACTTAAAAAAAAAAATTAATTTTAATCAAGAGAAAAATTGTTGAACTAAGAAAATAATTTTCAAGAGATTCATTGTCTTGAATGAAGACAAAAAATTCTTGAATCAAGTAAAATTTATTTAAATCAAGAAAAATTTATTAATTTAAAAGGCACAATCAGTGTGACAGCCTAAAAAAAAGGCGATTTTTGGGAATTAAAATTAAAAAAACTTCTGTGTGAATTGTTTTAAAATTTTTAGGGTATATTAATACATATTTCAAGAATATACAGTAAAATATTTAAAGAAAAAAATTAAATATTTTCCTATACCGGATAATAAGATTGATTAAAAATTTTTAAATTTTCACTTGATGTTTTTAATTGTATCTCATAGATTTAATTATGAAATAAATGCTTACTTGTAGCAACAATCTTTTCACAATGCTGTTGCAAATGGTTGATTAATTGTACACATAAAGAATCTCTCGCAAAAAAGCCTTCTCCTTCAACCAGGAAATGTACAGCTTCGCTGAGACATTCTTGAAAGCCCATTCTGTAATGTTCAGCGGCTATTGATCCAGACGCTGAATGTGAAACACTGTCAACACTATCTTCCTGGTGGTTATGAATGTTTGTTACTGAAGGATGTTTCGTATCTATAAAATAACATTTTTTTTTTTCTATTAATACACTTCATATAAGAAAAAAAAAAAACTTGCAAGAAAAGAATAATTTGTTTCTTCAACGTTTAAGCAAATATTTTGCATCACTGCTAATTCTCTGTCTAATATTTTGATCCAAACTTATGTCAAGAAAAAAAAATCCGGTAATTTATTTAAAAAAAGTGTGAATTAAATAATTTACCTTGATGAGCGCCCTGAAGATATTTCATGTGTCGAATAGCCATTTCAATAATTTCAGTTTTTTCAACTCGCCCTCGGCCTTTCTTCAAGTACTCAGTAGGTATAAGTCGACTAAGATCAGCTAAACAATTATTCATACGATCTCTTCTTCGCTTCTCAATAATCCTATGCGACATGGGGTCTTGCTGAAACATTAACAAACACTTAAATTATTTATCAATAAAATAAAATAATATAATTAAAATTTATAATATTCATTGTATAAAATATATTTTATGAATTCAATACAACTAGAGTCATGGCTCTAATTATAAATTTTATTGTTATTCATTTCACGAAAAAGGTCGCATGCCATCAACGTCATCGGAAATGACAGTCATTCACTTTTTTACGTCAAAACGTTGTTATTATTGATGGAAACCGATGTTACGATTTTTTATCTACTTATTTAATGCAATAATAATGACTTATTCGCAAATCAGTTGTTACCTCTTTATTTAAACAACGTTTTTTTCGGTTCAACGACGATACTTGATGCGTTGAGGTGTAATACTGCATTTTCAAAATTTTTTCCATGCTATGCGTTACCATTTTCATACAATTAAAAATTTCAATAAAAAAAAAAAAAAAAAAAAAAAAAAAAACGGTACACTGTCACAAAAAATTTACTATAAAATCAAAAAATAATATTATCGTATGTTTATATTATTATTTCTAACAAAAATATCTCGTAATGATATTTGTGAATTTCATATTGTTCCACCTTCGACAAGATATCAACTCAGACTGAAGCACCAACCACAATACTGAGTTACGTCGTTTTGAATGATTGGGTAGCTAAGAGTGGTGCTCAACGTTACTCAACAATAAATAAATTTTTTCATATAATAGTCAGTGAGCAAAGCTGAATCCTCTTCTCCCTTTATGTCGCTGTAAATTATATCATCTAATCACGTGTATGTTTCTCTCAATAATATAAACAACACGTGAGGATCCAAGTACACACCAGTGAACCCATTTTCAATTCTTACTTTAATATATGATAACTATATTTTTAAGTTATTTAATTCAATTTATAATTATAATTATAGATAATAATTATAAGATTATTCAAACATATATATGACCTGATTATTTTTAAAACTAATCTTTTTTTATTATTAAAAATATAATGACCCGAATAAAATTAAAAACTGATAAGTAGAAAGTTCAAAATAAATGAGAAATATAAATTAGTTTTAACTAGAAATAATTTTAATTAAATAATCTATTTGCCAGCAAATATTATTACTTAAATATTTTTTATGTATACATCACGTTTACAACATATATATGTCAACCTATTTAAAACAACGTGATAAACACAATACAACGTGTTTATATGCAATATGTAATAATTTTAACAAGTTTTAAGAGCACAGATATAAATTTACACAGTAAAAAATTTTTATGTTAAATATTTAACACTTTTTTGTGTTGATTTAACATAATAAATGTTAAATTTACACATAAAAGTGTTAAATATTTAACAAAAAAATTTTTAACACTAAATTTTTTGACGCAATGACGCAAAATTTTTTACTGTGTATAAATATTGGTGCAGAAGGTGCTTCAAGAAGGTCAAAGCGAATTAAGTAGATATTATTACACTTAAAATTGTATTAATTTGCGTAATTGATTATAATAAAATAAAAATTTTATTGGGAATACCGCTGGTACAAAGATAACTACAAATAATGAAGCAAACGATGAAAAGAAATCACGTTTTTTTCTACTTATTCCTCAAGTGGCACGTGATACAACTTACAAGAATAATGATTGATGAATATAAAAAGTAATGTTATCAAGGAGAAACAGCAATCCGGGTCGAATGATATCAAATAAACTGGATATATCTAGTATATTTGAACTCTGTGCTTAGTATAAATATTCTCATTATGGTCCGGTTATCTCCGCAAATGACAGCAGAGGTCCCCTGCATGTTTTTCAAACGATAACTGAGATTTACCGGATCTTGCATACGGCCTGACTCTGACAGCAAGACTTCTTATTATTTTTTTTTATCGCTATCTTGTCTGGTGTACGTGATTCTTAGGTTACTAGAGGTGATCGGCCTCGTCATAAAAAACAAATCATGTTTAGTATACTTACGAATTAAGAAATTTATTTTATAGATAAATTAAATAATATTAAAGACTTATTATTATCATCAGACTATTCGTTCTTTTGCTAGTTAAAAAAAAAATTTATTTATTTTTTATTAGAATAATAATGAGTTGGCAGTTTTGTAATTTTTTTTTATTTAACGTTTTGAAGCAATCATCAATTTTATTTTTACTCTAATCTTGCTATCATTTACAGTAAATAAATGTAACTTTTATATTGAGAAGTTCATTTTCAATGACGCTGTATTACTATTTATGAAATAATTAAATTTTTTAAATTTGTGAATTTTTTTAAATATTAAAATTTTTCGGAGCTATAAAATTTTTACAATACCGAAAAATCGAGTTGAAATTAAAAAAAAAATTTTTTCTGTTATTGCAACAGAAATACGAAGTTTTTAATGAGGAGATTTAATTTTCTCAAAATTTTTTAGGACAGCAAGATAATTATTTTCTTATTTTTAATTGAGTTGATAATTAGAAGTGCGACGAACAATTAATTATTTACTGAGTTATTGAACAATTATGTCGTTCAGGTAATCTTTGAACTAGATATCAATTAGTATCCTGACACCTAAGCAGTGATAATAAACTTTAGGGAATATAAAATAATTAAATTTGTGATATATTGTCCGGGATAGCGCGAACGCAGTCCCGACTACCAAAAATAATACGCCCGAGATATCCACATTAGGGATATTCGCAGGGGTCAGCTCAACCGTAGTGCAATGGAAGAGCCTCGTCCTGGAGGAACCGCCTTATTGATCACGGTATCCTCTGCGCCAGGTAAGTATGCTTTTCTCCACTCTAAAATAGCTTTTAACAACTCTAGAACAAGTATCTAAGTGGGAACAAAAAGTCAGACTTTGCGCCACGTAGCGGTTGACTTATGAACTTGCTTGACGCATGTATCACATACACATATAGCTCTGGTTTAATTACTAAATTTTCTATTCTATAATCATAGTTTTTTCGTCGGTTACTTAGTTTTTTTTATTATTAATGTACTTATTAATTGTTATTCTCACAAAATTAATTTTTCGACTAAAAGGAATATTTTTTCACTTATCTTTTCTATAATCCACATTAGCTCATTTTTTTTTTTTATTTTGTGTTTACGCAATTATTGCGTCTACGACCAACATTCAATACTGCTTAGCATTTGTCTGTGCATCATGCGCAAAACACATGCGTACATCGTGTTGACAAAAAATGATAAATCATGAGAGTAAGAAACGATTGAATAATTAATGTATAACACGAAACTCTTATTGATATTATTGCAGAGTTACTTGTTAAAATAAGAGTTTTTATAATAAATTATAAATTGTATAGATGGTAATATATCTTCTCGAAACTTTTGAAATAATAAGAATATAAGTTTTTATTTAAAATTGTTTAAATTAAATTAGCAAAAATGTTGCTTAAAATATTATTACTTATTCTTATCACCATCTACGTTTTATTCTGTAAAAGAAAATAAAGAAAATAAACAATTTTCTTTTTAAACGAAGCTTTTCAACAAAAGATAGTTAAAGTGAAATTACTTACTCTTGAAACTTTTTTTTTAGTATAAACTTCATCATCTTCAGAAGCTGTAGTGAAATTGAGATTTCCTTCGCAGTATCCTGCGCCTATTCCCATACGGTATATTTCATCTTTACATGATCTTCCCTCCAAGCTACTAAAACAAAAAAGTAATAATATTAAGCACTCGATAAAAGTTAATTAGCCGTTAAAATATAAACATTTTCATAAATTTTTACTTCAAAGATAAGACGACTTTTAATGTTTCGAAAAATTGTCTTCATGACTCATTGTGATAAATTTTATTACTTAATATTCGTGAGCAATATGGTGAGCCATTTCCAATAACTTAATGTCTCTTTTTTTATTTTACTGGAAAACGTGTTTTTCTTATACATAATATTTTTGAATTATAAGAAATATTTGCGATAACAAGTCATTAAAGATTATCTGAAAGACAATCGCCCAGTGGGGCCACTTGAAATTAATTAAAAAAATTGTGCAAGTAGATAAAATCAACGATAACGATATATTACAAGATTTATTTATTTACTTGAAAATGTAAGATAGTATTATGTGAGAGAATTCATGTATAACAATAAAATTAAATTTTAAATATTTGTTATGATAAAAAAAAATCGAAGTTTAGGAATCTAGAGCACTATCTTTTATTGCTTGTATACAAAAAAAAAACACAATATCAGTAACGATTAGATGCGTCCTTCAATAGTTTCTCCTCCCAACATTCATCTCGTCCTCATATTCATACACTTTTACTTTTACATCTTTTCAGAAGTAATAATGCAAGTTACTACCTTTTTTACAGACCAACCATAATTTTAATTATCGAGGTAATAGATAGTTTCTTCGAGGTGATTTCAGTAATTATTAAATTTTTCTATTCGGGCAAAAATTCCGTCTGAAAAATTTTAATAACTTGAATGTTTTAAATTTTAGTATGAGATTATACTAAACTAGCAAAAATAAAAACATGTATTCAAAATAGTCTAATTCTTAAGATAATCTATAAAAGAATACCTATTTGGTCAACCCGCTTAGAAAAATATTTATGCAAAAGATATATAGGTTGACATATATTTTTTTTGCAAACATATATATTATAGATGCCGCATATATATTTCCATGCGAGAATTTAGAGTATATGAGCATTGAACTAAGTTGTGCAAAACATTTCTTATTAGCAAAAGCGTGATAATATCCACGTGTGCCAGCTTATACTTATATGTTAAAATAAAAAGTCTGTTGACTCATAGTTAATTCACGTGTATACCAACGTGTACCCAACGTGTATACAACGGGTACACATAATATATTTAATTTTTTATAGGCATATAGAACTTTGACTTGAAGTTTTTCTATCTTCAGAATAAAGCCATTCATTACTTTTTTCTTATATTTATACAGTCAGAATATTTTGACGATAAATCGGCAGCACTCCACTATCAGTAATCATAAGAAATCTTCCAATAATTGATCATTAAATTTTTTAACAAAGTACTCCGAATTTATAACTCTCATCTACTAAATTTTCAAAAAAATAAAATTCTAAATTTCATTGCTCCCTTTACTTACATGTAATATTAATTACATTAGTTAATTCATTAATATACATCAGTAGTAGGCTTTAACAAATATGAAATCTTGATTTGGAAATAATTTTTGTAATCGAAATATTAATAATAAAAACAATTTGGTAAGAGTAAAATAATATATCGAATGTAAAGAGTAAGAAATAACCGCGTGGCAATCAACGTGACTTGAAAAATACAAGTGAGACTTGTACATGATTCCTGTATAACCTGCACACGATTTACTCAAGCGTATCTTATACTCCATAACATACATCGATGTAAATATACATCTATATGCATGGAATAGTCGTTAACGTTTGACTACAATTCACTTAATCTACTAATGGACCTACATAATTCAAATCATAAAGTTATTGATATTTTTCGCGGGAACACGAGGAAATTGAATCGAAAAGAATTTGAAAATTTCTTTAGAAATTATGACTTAGATGTCTTTACATCAAATTACTATGGTAAAATAATTATTTGATGGTTATTACGCCAGAAATTCTTAAAAAATACCGAAAATCTTAATATACATTTGATGTATCAACAAAAAATACATCAGTCCGATTCAAAGTGGGGGTTTAAAAAATTTCTTTGAGCGAAAAAATCAAAATTTGTTGAATTATTTTCAAATAACTTGAAAAAAAAAAAAAAAAAAAAATTAAAACAATTAAACTTGTTTTGTGTAAGTTCAGAAAATACTATTCTCTTAAAATTGACCGAGTACAGGAAAATTATAGCAAAGTGTTTATAAATAGATCTTATTGATTATAGTCCTGAGAGATTAAAGAAGAGTATTTAAACATTCATTTACTAATGCGACAAATGAGTAAATGTTATGTGCATGTTATATGGAGAAAAAAGTGAAATGCACGTCAACAAGTAAATATAAATAGTTTACAACTAATGTCGTAGACTATATATAACATATATAGTAGCATCGTTATTTTCCATGACGTATAGTGTCTATGTTCCCAGTACTTACGTCAGAACTTCATAAACAATGTAACCGAATATGTTACAGATATATGTTTAGATCTATTCTATCGCAAATTTTATTCACTTTCAGTTTATTGATGTTAGCGCACAGAAGTGTATGGAAACATAGAATCAATAACTCCATTGTCAGGCAAACATAAAAAAAATTATAATTAATTTTTGGATGTCAGTCGATGCTAACCGAAGAAATTTTTACCTTCAAGTTTTTATTAATTAGTTTTTTGGAAAATAAATGTAGTTTCAATTCAAAAACCACTTATTCAATCCAATTTTTATGATAAAAAATTTTTTTTTTGCTTGAAAATTATTTTCATAAAATCAAAAAAGCTTATAAAAAAATTAACTAGTCTATAACAAAGTCATTATTAAATGAAAAATTGTTTTGTCAATTTAGTTATCTAATTTTTGTTGATCACAAAATTTTATATAAAAATAATAAAAAAAAAAATACAAGGTAAACACAGAATAAACGTGTCATTTATTTAAATTTTATTTATGCTAATTTCTGTACTTTTTACCAAACTTCAAGTCTGAAACAGATATACTTATTCAAGGTTCCTATAATATATATTCATTCACTATTTTTAAATGATAATAATTTTGTCAAATTAATAACACATGTTCTTTAAATTAAATCGTAATGGCAATAGTTATAGTTATCTCATAAAATATTTAAAAGTAAAAATTTAAAGAACTGTATCATTTAAATAAATTTATACCTATTGTAAAATTTATCTTTTACAATATGAATCGTTGTACATCCGGTGTAGAAGTAAGTTGAGATTATATATTGGTTGAACAGTGTCAACGGCTAGCATGATATATTTGTCTGTGACAATAAACATATACAACGAGAAATCGTGCTCGTGATTTTAATGAAATCATTGACAACACAACTATTTCTCTCGCTGTTTTTTATGATAATTTGATTTTATGATTATTTTTCAATTTAAAATTACAAGAGATTCGATGAATAATTCTTAACTTGCTTAGGTCACTACTGAAAATTAATTGATATTTCAAAACTAACGTTCTAAATACGATTTAATTTTTTGGAGCAAGAGAGAAATTTTCTCAAGGCAAGAAAATTTATTTTTATCAAGAACAAAATTTTTTGGAGCTAAAGGCTTAATTTTCTCAAAACAAGAAGATTCTATTGACTTCAATAAATTTTCTGGGATTAAAATACTTATTTTTTAAAGCAAGAAAATTAATTTTGTTGGAATAAATTAAAATTCTGGAGTCAAAAAAAAATTTTTTTCGCAGTGAATTCCGACTTTTGCCCAAAAAAAAAAACTCTAATTTTTACAACAAAAATTTCACAACTCAGTAAATTCCACAAGGTCAAACCCCGAACATTGTAATCTACATTATTTATTATTCACTGTACCGAAGGACAATTCAAGAGAGAGAGAGAGAGAGAGAGAGAGTGATCGTAAGCGGTGACCTTAAAACTAATTTTCACCTGCCAAAAAAATTTACCTGTTAGTAATTTTTTATTTTCCAAATTCAAACTATTAACAATTTTTCCTGAAATAAAATTCATATAGAATTAAAAAAATAAAATCATAATTTATTCACCTTTCATATTTCACCTGCATGGAGTGCGTGGAGCTTTCATCCCAGTAATTTTGAGTATCCATCATTTTGACTAATAAAATTGAACCTGAATTTTTGAGCCGAGAAATGTAACACGTGAAACACTACTTGTATTATCGGTTGAAGAAATGAAAACTCTTTTAATCGTCTTTGGTTGTATCTTACAACTTAAAACTTATAACTTATATGCAATAGCGTGTCAACCACCACGTAACAAGTACGATTTGTGTCAAGCTCATGTTAACGTTTCAGTTTGTACATAACAAGAATGTTAACAAATAAAATTTAAGCATTGGCAATAAAAAACAAAACTATGTGTTACAACACAGTTTCAGTGATTTACACTCAGGTATTTTAGAATTTAAATAATAAATTATTTAGTCTAACTGTAGCAAGTTTTAATTTGTCTGGGAAAACTTGGAGTTTTAATTTTTTTTTTTTTTTCGCAAATTTGACTAGTTTAAAAATAAAAGCTGGAATAAATTTTTAAAAAATAAAAAAATATCACTGTCACTGATGGAAAATTTTTTCACACACCAGATAAAATATTTATTGATGTTTTACGCGAGTGAGATGTCTTGTGTCTCTTCGGAGTAAAATCTCAACCAAACAGTCTATCTCTTTTTCTCAGACTTGTGCTTCTGTTCTCGCGTGTTACTCTTGCATCAACCACACGCCCTTCCACGTGATCATCAGCAGGAGGAAGTGGGAGGAAGCCTTCGAGTTGAGATCCACGATACGGCCATTGACTCCTCAAAATTCCTCACTATTCACAATTGTCAGGTGATCTGCGAATGCGTAGGTGAAACATGCATCAACAGACCGTGTAAGTTTACTTATGTTTTATTTATAAATATAAAGATATTTTTAATTTTTTTTTTTTTCTATTTTAATGAAAAAACAACAATTATTATTAATATTTTGGTTTTAGACTCCGTTACAATCACGATGACAGTAATTGAGGAAGAAAACTTGTCAAGTTTGTTTAAAATTCAAATAAGACGGTTCAATTAAACTAATAAGGGCGACCCCGATTAATTCGTTTGGCACGCGTGTCGTTGCCCGGCAGGTTGCAATACACGTATAAAACGTGTGGTCGTTCTACGATCTTCACGATGTAGTGTAGACATGTAGAGTTACGTGGTGGGAACAATTACTGACTAGCGCAGGTACGGCCCGACACGTTGTTATGCCACAATCAAACCTTTTTCTTATAATTGCTCGTGTCAAATTAGGAGATTGCTGATTTTTTAATTTTTTATTAATAATTTTATGAAAAATTTCAAAATTTTGTAAATATTAAAAGAAGAAAAATTTGCCAATTTATTGAAAATCTGAATTGTTAGTAACTTATGGTTGTATTCCATACCTTAGATATAATTGAAGCATAACACTAAAATTGAATGAAGCTAAAGTTAGCAGACACTTGAAAATTTTTAGATTTTTTTTTTTAAATAAATTAGGCATAGAAAATTATTTATAAAAATCTCATTTGTAATTTTTCAGAGCTTCTAAAGATGAAATTTTTAAATAAAATTTTCTTCCTATAATTTTTTTGTTAAAAAATAAGGAAAATTATCAGAAGTCTCTCAATTTCAGTATCATAAAGTTTACAGATATTAAAAATTTTTTTTGGAATTTTATAGCAATTTAATTATTAAAAAAAAAATTTAATTAAAGAGTTTCACATGTGAAAATTAATAAAAATTACAAGTGAAAATTTTTTGTCCTTTTTTTTTCTTTAAAATTATGATTTGTAAATTCTATGCATAATTTTTTGTAAAAATTTTTTTTTTTATATTTTTTCTAGTTTTGATGCACAGGTGTAATGCAACTCTATAAAATTTATATCCAGAAGTAAATAAATAAATAAATGTTTACTTTTAATCTCAAAAAATATTTTTAAAAGATTTAAAAAGATAAAATAATTTTGATGGATAAAAAATTATTAAATTCAAAATAATTTTTTGGGTTTTTTTCAGACAAGTTAGTTATTATTTAAAAAACACTAAAAATAATTGCATTAAATTTTTCAATTCTTCGCTAATTTTATTTCTTAATAAAAAAATGATTGAAAATCTGCTATATTAAAAATTCATTTTGTTAAAAGTAGCAAATATTGAATTAGTTTTATAAAAAAAAAAAATCTATAATTACTTTATATAATTTTATATGACACGCGAGTTACTAGACATCCGACAAATAAACAAATCAAAGATATAATATCCATGCCTACGTAATAAAAACTTAAAAAAATTTCCATATGTATTAATTAAAAAATTTTATGAATGTTTCTTACTTTTGGTCATAAAACAGTTTAATTTTAATTTTTCCAGTCTTTATGATGATTAAATAACCCACCGAGTTTACAAAAATGCAAAAACAATTATTAATTAATCAACCTCCAATATCAGCACTTTGTAAGTTTAATCAGAGACTTTATTAATTCAGGCAAAGTTTAAAACTCACACTTAAAAGCTTATTTTAGTAAATTTTATTTTATAATTAAACATTGAAGTTATTTCGAGGAAAATATTGCACTTGGCATAATGATGCGCGTATAATGTGTACAAGGTACTGGTGCGTCATGTTATCGTATTATCAGTTACGAAGAAAAGATAAATTGATTATAAAATAATTTCACGGTTTACAAGCCAAGCGAAATCGATTTTAACAATATTCTTCTTGTTTTACTTGCATGGATAAGTAAATAATTAATAACAATTAATTATAATCAGCCATATGTCCGTAATTAATTATAACTAAGTTCTTAAATAATAAATAAATTAAAAATATATATCTTCGGGAAAACATCAATTTATTATTACTTTTTATAATTAAAAAAATTTGTAATAATTGATAATGTTTTATCGATGCCTTGACGAAGACAATAACAAAATATTAATTTTAATATCATCGATTTATAAATAAATTAAACTTATTTTTAGTGATTTGACGCAGGTGAATTATTATTCTATAAAAAAAAAAATTTTTTTTTTCATTTTTTTTTGGAATTATCTTAAATATTTATAATTATTAAAATTGAAATTAAAATTAGCAAAATAAATTATAAATATTGAATCGGCAAACTTTCTAATAAACTTGAGACGGTACTGGGAGGTACTCGGGGTGGCGGCATCGCAACTTCACACAACCACGCTACGTGACACGTGCAGGTGACGTCATCAGTTCGGTCACGCGAGCAATGTGTGCTCCAAGTCACGTGTGTTGTCACGCGCTTACACCGTAACCAATTTCTTTTCCCCGCTAGATTAACTTACTCCGTACCATACCTCTCGATAGGTACTCTCATAATATAACTGGACAATGTAACGAAGTAAATGCAAAATTTTTCTTCATATTTTAATATTTTTTTGTTAATTAATTTTTTTTTTCCCTGCAAATATTTCTTCTTTAGAATACACTAGGCTTTGCTCTTTTTCCTCGTTTTATATTTTTTTCTTATGTAAAATATCGAATAATTTATTTCTTATGAAGATTTTATTTACCTTAAAACATTATATAAATTAATTATAAAAAAAAAATTATTGATGATAAAATTATACTTTCAATAATTATTAAAAAAATCAAATTTTTACTTGATGAACAAATTTTTTTTAAATAACTGCAATTTTTTTATTAAAAATATTTTTAAAAATTTATTTATTGCTCAGTATTGAGTCAATTAAATTTGAATGTTTTGTAATAATAATTATCGATTGTAATTGTGATTAAATATACAGATAAAAGGGATGTCTTATACTGTTATTAGTGTATTTTTATGATATTATTTATAAGCTGAATACGTAAATAAATTTGTCAATATGCGGACGTGTGAAGATCCGTACACGTGTGCAAAGTTTAAACTGTACAAAGTATTTTCTGTCCGGCGCCGATAAAAATAGTTCCTTTAATATCTTCGTCTTTATTTAGTTTGATATTCGGTACAATTTTTACACAACTCTAATTCACTGATTTTATTTTAGAGATTATTAGAATATTATTGAAAGATCTAAATTATTATTTTATCAAATTTTTTACTATTAAAATTTTCGTTCACTCAAAAATTTTAATAATATTTTTTTATATTAAAAGAAGATACAGTTTATATCGTATTTTTTGTCTTTAACAACATTCAATGTCTCAAAATTAATAAAAATAAAACAAAATAAAGATTATAAATTTTTAATTTTTATAAGCATTGAGATAAAAAAAAATGTGAACAATAATTAATTAAATACCTTGATGTTAGACTTCTATTTCTGACTAACATTTGTTGTCCGGAAGAAATTTTACTTTGTGATAAAATTTTTCTTTAAATCATCAATTGAAATTTAACTTTTTTTTTTTTTAAAGAATTCAAAAAAAGAATTTTTGATTTTTTTCATCAGGTTGAATGTAAAAAATTCAGGGTAGTTTATATTAAAACTTACTTTTTTACCAATCATAACAGAAACCATAGAGAATATTTAAATTTTGCTCGTCTCACAATATTTATACGAATGATCAAAATTTCATAAATAGAGATTCGGTTTATTGTACCCTAAAATAATTCAAAATGCATGCAACTTTGTAAACATCGTATAAATAAATATATATTTTGACCTTCCGTCATTCATGCAAACTACGAGCGCAATGCCCGCACGTCTGTGGAAAATTACAAAATTAAAAAAATTAAATTGTTGTTTATTTTAACTGAATTTTTATGCCAACTGCAGTTGATCATTTTTTGAAGATCTTCCACACAGAAGTGACAAAATAATTATAGTTTACATTTTTTTCAATTAATTTGACTTTTATCTCTTTTTACAGAGAACATTTAATCAATTATCTAAAGTTACTTATATTTATTTATTTCGCCAGATGACACCTGCCTTTCACTTATGTAATACTATTTATAAGTAATTAATTAAATAATTAAAAATTAAAGTCATGTGACAAAACTCTTACTTTTTGCATCAAAAAAGGAGAAAATTTATTAGTTAATAATGTTTATGCGACTAAGATAAAATAGACAGATGATTGATTGATCAATCAATTCCTTTAAAAGGTTGAATACTCTACTCTGTAACTTTCAGATCTTGATAGCGCTAAGTACGCCTCAATACCCTATTTGATCATCGACAAATTATTTTATTTGTCGTTCGCGCGTAAATTTTCTTCCAATTATTTATGGATACAAAAAAAATGTATTTTCATTCTTTCAATTAAAATTATGTAGTTTATTTAATTTTCCATTTAAATTTAACTAAAAAAAAATCACAAATCTCAATCTAAAAATTACTAAAGTTATTTTATTTATACGCCAAAAATTTTAATTGGCATCACATTACTTTTAGCAAAATTAATTACCGGAAATATGAACGTCTGAATGTTTTTTTAAAATAGTCACAATTACATTTACAATACTCGATTTAATTTACATATATATTATTGATCCTACAGGCTTATAATTAAATGAGTAATTTTGCGTATTAATTGCTGTTAAAAATACCGAAAATTTGCCAAAGAGTTATACTTATCACATTGTGTCTGTATATATTTATTTTGCACGTATTAATAATTATTTCTGAATATTGCTTTTATTATTATTATTTATTTTAGATATAATATTTAATATTTGAAGATAAAAAAAATATTTTTAATCTATTATGTGTATTTAGATACTAAAATGCATGTAAATAGAATTATCGCAACTGTAATCATTGATCATATGTCATTTATAAATTTAAATAATTATAATTAAATGTTAATAAAATTCAATGCAGATAAAAATCGTAAATACTGAATGTTTAAATGTTGTAAATCTAGTTTAATTTTTTTTAGCGTTGAAAAGTGGTGAAAAAAGGATCGTAGACAGTAAAATAACTTGTTATTGAAATAAAATAAATTTACAAAACGCTATTGACTAACTAAACCACTAGAAAAAATATTTTATTGACTTAACCAAATGGTTAACAGATTATTAGATGACTGTCTTTGTTTTTATGTATTCCTCAAGACAGTTATTACAATGAAATCTCGCTTTACAAGTTTCTATAATCGGATGTCTTGGCCTTCAAGAAATTGGAGCGTTCACTTTTAATTGCATATTTCCTCACTCTAACTTTTTATATTCAGAGATTGATATATTCTAAATGTGTCTGCTGAAGTTATAGCCAATTTATACACTTAACTGGTGAGTTATACCTAATCGATTTTAATTTCAGCTTTGTATAATGCTACACGGAAAAAAGAAAACTTGAAAAATTACATTATAAATAGTAAAAAGTGTCCCGTTGAATTTGAAACTTAAAAAATTGCCGTTTGAAGTAATATTTTTTAACTTTAAACTTTATATGTTAATTTTCATACTTTTAAGTGTAAAATTTAAATTTTACATTGTAATTTTTTTTTTAAATCTCCAGTTTTTAATATGAAGCTCTCTCCGAGCTAAAAAGTTTAATAAAATTCTATTTTTTTAATTTTAAAACTGGAATAACTTTTAAATGAATGAACCAATTTTTTTTTAAAGCATTTATTCTTTCTCAATCAAAATTATTTTTTCAAAAATAAATTTTCTTTCTTTCATTTTACTCAACGAAATGTCAATAAATTATTACTACTCTCATTATGCGCGTAATAAAAATTTAACATGAAACATTTGATTTTAAAATTCATTTCTTCACAAGGCTTACCAATTTGTCGATATCTCATTATAACGTAAGTGTTTCAAATTGATTTTTTTTTCGCGTAAAAAAGCAATCACATTCTTAAGTAATAAGCGGTAAATAAAGAAGCGTAAAAGAATGATTTAAATAATATATTACATCGACGTAATGTTTGTAAAGAAACAGAGAGAAAAAAAAATGAGAGAAACGACCGCGTTACATTCCACGTGACAAAGAGAAGGGTATGTCTTGGCCGCTAAGTCACGCGTTTAATCATGCTTTACCCTTCTCAACACGTGTAGCATAGTGTGTATCATGAAGCGAATTTATTATACTATTGAAAGTTTTGCCAATTACGAGCAGAATAATACAAGTTGATTCAGTAATTTTACATTTTTATTTTAACTCATAAAGTAAAAAACTCTGTCTAGGAATTTATTTTTACAGAACTATTTTTCTATCATAACGATTTTTTAATATATTTTACATTTAATAAAAGATCTTATATTTTTTAGCAATTTTTTGATGCAATCTATAATTTTAAAAAATATTTTTCATAAACAATGAGATATGAGTTTAAAGAATAAAGTCAGTACACCTACACCGCAATCGAGGGCATGTATAAATAGCGAAAAAAATGATAATAATTTTTTGAAAAATTATTTATTAAGCTGTTACATTTATTGTATGATTTGTTATTGTTTATGACTTGATTCTATTAAAACTGGTTTTTTCTAGATTCAATTAGTTTATCGTTCAAGAGTTCAAGAAGGCAAGATTGGTAAAACAAAATGTATCATTCGTGTCGTATATTTACTCATAAGCTATTATTAATTATCAACTATGAATTAATTTTTTCTCTTGTTTAATAAGAATTTACTTAACTATAGAACGATTTGTTTAACATTATTAACAAGCATTTATTAAGAAACAAGAAGGAAAATAAATTTAAATAAACTTATTATTAAATTATCTTTCTTAATATAATAAAGAATGTGTTTAAAAGAAGAAAGTTTTATTGTTGTAAGTTCAAAAATTTATTAAACTACTGTTTCATAAATCAGATATAATATGCCATAATATTTACAATGGCAATTAATTTAAAATAAAATTCAATTTCAGCAATCCAAGAATTCTTAATAACAATCAAATTCAATTGATATAATATTAATGTAGGAATGCAAGAATCATAAGAACTGCAAGCAGATAATTATTAATAAAATTAGAAATAAAAAAAAAAATAACAATTAATCTCGATCTCCTCGTTCTTCAGCGCGTTCTTCCGCTCGAGCCTTCATTCGCGTAATAAAAGCTTGTCCTTTGCTTTTTCGGAAGTTCTCATAAGGATCATTTAAATTAATACCGACGCCTTTGTACTGATCATTTTTATCCCGGATTTCTCCTCCAGATATGGGAGCTTCAATGCCTTGTTCATTCGCTCCTAGGCCGGCACCACTCCAGCCCATTTTTTTCATCAACTGATGTCCTTTATTACTTTCATCTAATGACGACTCTAGTGGAGGTTTACTGTATGTGGAGCCACTAAAATAATAATTGTAAATATAGCAACAAATAATGTAAAAATCATCATCAAATTATGAAGAAGGTCCTTTCGGCATCAATGTTAAATAAAAAATTAATTTTTATCTAATAGTTAAAGTCCTTATTTATCTACTAGTGAAGTTTAATTTATTCTACACCGTAGAAATTTTTGAATTTTTATTTTAATTAATCGAATATTGACTACTACAGTTGTTGTGACTCAACTGGAGCAAAAGGACCTCCTTAAATTATTATTTAGATAAAATACTTACAGGAAGCTCGGAGGTGTAGGACTACGATCTAATCTATCATTTCTTCTGTCAGGACTTCGTTCTTTATTGCTATTTCTTCGGCGTCGATTTCGATTATTATGAATAATAATACCATGGGCATTATTACTATTACTATTATTATTAGTACTAATATTATTGTTGTTGTTACTACTATTATTATTACGATTATTCCGACGATGATTATTTGCTGGAGGTGTTTTTGATCTACTTCTTCCTCGTGATCTAGACCGTGACCTACTGCGTGATTTACTCTTGTAGCGTTTCTTTGGCGGGCTAGGACTTTTTGATCGAGGTCTTGAGATCGGCGACGGTGATCTGGATTTTATTCTCAATCCTGATTGAATATCTTCTTCTTTTCGTTTACGAGCTGCATTTTTAGCCTTATAATATTCGTACAGTCCTAATTTTTCCCATCCATCACTGTTAAAAAATATATTTAATATTTAATACACACTTAATTTATTATGTCAATAAAAAATAAATGTAACAATTTATCTACCTATCTCTGGGAGAATCATGGTTAGGCGGCGCGTAAAACGCTTCAACGGCAGCAACTAAACGTTCGCTTGGAGGAGTCGGAGGTGGTAATCTTATAGCTTCGGGATCTAGCGGTCTGTATTCACCGTCTTCTAGCTTGATCAGAGGTACCATCAGCCCGGCTGGAAGCTCAAAGTAAGGCATACTAGGCATAAGATCTTCAATGGAAGACTCATGCAAAAGAGGTGGCGGTCCAAATCCTGGTGGTGGTTTTGAAAAATCTGGTAAAGGTACTGTTGTGAATGGTGGCGGCTCAGATGTTGATGTAACACCCCAACCGGGAGGAGGCTGAGAGAAATTTAAATCACCAGCTATAGCTGGTGGCGGAGGTCCACTATGTGTTGGTGGGATATTGAGATTTTGTTGATTTGGAACCTAAAAAAATTAAAAATGGTAATAATAAAACTTATTGAAATTATTTTTTAAACTTGGTAAAAAATTTAGAACTGAATAGATATTTTATATCATACTTACGATTGCAGATGGTGGTGGAGCTGGAGATTTCAATTGCTGATTAATACTTATTTTTTGTTGTTCAATAGTTGAAATTTGTCTCATCGCGTGATTTACAAATGCCTGATGCTGAGCTTGATAATTATCAAAGGTTTGTTTGGTAGAAGTAGTTATTGGGGTGATTGCACTTGCAAACTGCGCAACAAGACTGGCCTGGTAGTCTGACCATGAATGACTGGGTTGTTTCAACTTTTCAACAATATTCTCGTCAAAATAATTATTTTTGGACTCCCATAAGCTGAGAAGTTTGTTAAGTTTAGTCAGTTGATCGCTGGTTGCAGCTAGTGAGGTATTGCAAAACATCGGAACAACAACGTTTTCCATCGCTTGTCGAAGATCCATAGACTTTTTTCTCGCGCTGAAGAATTAAATTAACTTAGATTTCCTTTTCAATAATATTTACATGCTCTAACTTACCAATGGTGTAACACGTCATTTACCAAGTAGATAATGTGAAGTTTTTGGTTGAACGTCGCTCCTTGTATTACTCTGAAATAAATTAATAAATTTAATAAAATTCTAATTTTTTAAAGATAAAAAATTTCAATTTAAAACATACTTTTTTAATAAATACTCAGCAATTACTTCGTTGCTCTGAGCAGTAAGACTGTGTTGAAGTATCCAAGCTTTTCCCGCACTAATACTGTCTTTAGTACAACTGTCGATGATTGGTTGGAGAACAGTATCAAAAGCCGCCAAGTCAGTATTGGTACTTTGAGCATTATTTTGAAATGCTGTTTCTTGTGCTTGTCTGACAGCATCCTCCACTCTGCCCTGTTGATCTCTCATGAGAGAAGCATGTTGAGCAGCTAAATTCTGTTCGGACTGTATAACTTGCTCTTGAAGAGCCGACTGCTGTGACTGAAGATTCGCTAGTTCATTTTGTAGCCATCCTGTTGGTCCATTGATATTTACATTTTGTCCCGAGCCACCAATTGGTTGATTCACAGCTCCGATTACGTTAGGAACAGATCCTATTCCTGGTGGTACGGCATTGTTAGGAACGGCCAGTGATCCAGGAACACCGGGCAAAACTGAGCCGGAATTTCCAACTGCTCCGATCCCAACCACTTGGTTTAACGGATTGTTCTGGGTGCTTAAACACGGCGTAAGATTCATGTTATTCATTGGTGCGGCAGCTACCGGTGTTTGTTGTTGCTGCGAAACGTTTAAACGTGGGTCTGCATTTTGCATTGGGTTTATTCCTTTTTGTTTTAAAACTGTAAACGAATATTTGGTGAATTATTTTTTATTTCTTTTTGGTTTTAGGTTTTTTTTTCTACAACTTATTTTATTGACACGACGATTGTAGCCTGTAAGTGATGCAGTGTAATAATCTTCACTGAATTTAGACGTTAATTATTTTTTGTACATTTAAATTAAGTGAGAAAAAAATTTTTTGAAATAGTATCAATTTAAGAATTTTACTATTATACATTTTAATAAAGAATTGTCAGCTTATTAATAATAATAAAATTATATTAATAAATGAAAATTATTGTAACAAATAAATTATGGCAAAAAAAAATTTATAAAAAAAATTGACATTTAAAAATTTTAAAAAACTAAAAATGCAATTTTTTAAAAATAATTTTTTGGAGCAAATTTATTTGTTAAAAAAAAATTAAATAATTGTCAAGTGACAGCTAACTTTAATGTTATTATTATAATGTCAATTTTATAATTTTAAAAATTTTTCATGGCCAAAGTCAAATAAAAAATGCCCGTGAATATAAATGATAATAATAAATACGAAGTACGTGTAAAGATAATAAAAGTAATTAAATATTTAAAAGAGCAAACTTACTGGCTTGCTCAGTAGTCACTTTATACTGATAATAATTGAAGTATTCCCCTCCAAAAAGGAAACTAAACTTTGGATTATCCTTCTGTTTATTTTTTGTCATCTGCTCAAACTCGGGTCCATTTCTAGCAACAAATTGAGCTAGTTTGTCGATTATATTGCGCAATTCTATATCTGTAATTAAATAAATAAATAAAACAACCATCATTTTATTTATGTCAAGTACTGCATTGTTACAAACTATTTAACCTCACAAAATAAAGTCGTAGCAAAAACTGGAGTTAACTCATTTTAAATAAATTAATTCTAATGTAATGAATATTACTTGTTTTATTTTAATTATATTATTTATCTACATATATTTTTATTTCTCAAAAACAGATAAATGTCAGATAAAACTGTAAGAGACCGGTTAAAAATATTAATTTTACCTGATGGCGCCTGATCCATTATAAATTACAATTAAGTCACCAATAATTAAATAAAAAAACACAAATAACTATCTACAAAAATTCATTTAGCTTCATTAATTAATAAATAAGTAATATTAACTGCATTATAATTTTTTCAGCAACAATGCGTTGATATAGAAAACTTTTGATTCATTAAAAAGTTTTTTTTAGTTTACATACAGCATACAGAACTATACCGTTTTATTAATGCTTTGCTTTCATGTTCTTTGCTTTACTTTATGTGTCACGGGACATTTACTGCTGTCGCCATCTTCTGAAACTTCAGTAAACATTTTGGACACATCGATAATAAAGTGCTTACTGTATGTATCTAAATAACCAATGAGGATTCCATCTATATTTTGTTCCCTCAGGGCGTAACAATTAACTAGAATTTGAATTTGCGCGCGCAAGCGCGCGCCTTGACTATAGAGTTTGCATATATTTTCATGCTTATAATATATTCAACCAATCACATCACGAATAGTTTGGTCAACATATTACTATACCATAATTCTCATCTCAATTTTATATTAAGAAGATGTAAAGATCAGGGATTCCCATTTAAATAAAATTAAACTCGTGTAACTCCGGCATTTGCAAGTCGTGTTTCAGCAGTTTTAATAACAATACTTGTAAGTGTGTTTTACTTGTAAGCAATTTTTTAAAAATAATTTTTTTGTTGAAGAAAATTAAAAATTGTCAAGTGATAGCTAATTTTAATGTCATTCATATTAAAACATATTTATTATAATACTGAAGTCAGCAGTCAGCTGTCAATTTAAAAAATTTTTTTAACAAATTAATTACAATAAAAAAATGCTTCTAAAAATTTTCACTTGTAATTTTTATTAATTTTCACATGTGAAATTTTTTAATTAAATTTTTTTTCACAATTTAATTGCTATAAAATTATAACACTGAAGTTGACAGACATAAAAATTTTTTTAGAATTTTGTAGCAATTACATTATTAAAAAAAAAATTTATTCAAAAGTTTAACATGTGAAAATTAATTAAAATTACAAGTGAAAATTATTATAAGCATTTTTTTATTGTAACTAGAATTCAAATTTGCGCGCGCATAAATTTAGGGCTTGCATATATTTTTAGGCTTTGATATATTTGACCAATCAAGTTACGAATAATTTGCTTACATGATATTTTTTCATATTTTTCATCTAAATGATAGAAGTGGATGATTTTTTAAAAAAATTTATCATATCTGTCAATTTCAGTGTTTCTATTTATTGCACATAATATTCAAACGAATAATGAATTACGAAATGTGTAATATCTGCAATAGAGCATTAATAAACGAACAGAACCTTGTAATATTTCGCCGTAGATCAACATTATATAGTGTTATTGGTGTTACATCTGGCGGTGTCGTAGGTGCTTCCGCATTGCCACTATTGGGATTCGGAAAATCAGGAATAATCGGCGGGTCATTGGCCGCTGGTTGGCAAGGCCCAGCAGTGGAAGTAAGTTTTTATTTACATTTTAATTTAGTAATTGTTAATAATTCTAATTGATCGATTAATTTTTTACAGGCTGGATCATGGTTTGCAACATTTCAGTCATTAGGTGCTACTGGATTAGGACAGTTATTGTTCGGAGCAGTTGGAACAATTTCTGGCGGTGGTGCACTTGGATTGATTTACCAATTTCGGGATCCATTAGGATGGTGTACTTGCGACTAATATTTGAAACAAGTCCATTAATTTCAACAAGTAATCATTTCAGCGTATTAATTTTATAAATATTAATTTATACTATGAATCTGAAAACTAAAAAAATAGTTATTTGTTGAAATATTAAACTATTTGAAGACTTACCGATAAAATTAATTTTCATTCAATTTTATATGAATTTATGAGGAAAAAAAATTGATAAAATAAATCTTATCATGTGAAAAACAGTAGTTGAATAATTACCACTTTTCAGTAAAAAAAAAAGGTCCCGGAAAAAAATAAATCAAAGTTATAGCTTCTAATTTAATATAATTGTTGTACTGCGCACAACCATATTATAAATATAATAAGATCTCATAACTTTTATTAGATTTTACATAAATTTCTTCTCCATTACTTTACAATAAGTATCGCCAAGTCCTGGAAAAATAACATTGCCTTTATCATCAACAATGTCATTCCAACGTTTTTCCCAGAAAACTTCAAATCCAGCTTTTTTGGCAGTTTTTTGGGAGGTTGGCGAGGTGAAAAATGTCGATGACACTGGAATGTTGTATGCTTTAGCTATTTTATCTCTGAAATATATCAAAAATGATAAGTGTAGAATACAATTAATAAAGTTTGAGATAGTAATTACCTCGCTAATAACAGATGAGTCCCCAATCCTAGACGACGATAATTAGTATCCACATCTAATCCAGCAGCACCCAGATAATAATCGACACCCCATTTTTTACAGAAGTCCACTTCTGCAGAAAGGTTTTGCATGAAAATAAGTAGCTTTTTACTTTTGGACATGGTACTCTGGATAAAATATTTTGGTCAAAAAATTTTTATGTTAAATATTCAACACTTTTTTGTGTTACTTTAATATTTTTTTGTGCTAATTTAACACACTAAATGTTAATTGATTATTATTCATTATTATAGTTCATTTTTTCCATCAATTAAAAAATTTTAATTTCTCATAAAAATACATTAAAAAAAAGAAGTATTTTTTGAAAGCATAAGACACAATAATACATTTTTTGATAAAGTTAAATAACATAATCACTTAATATCAGAATTGCTTTCATGGTCATAATAAAAATTACTGGAGGAAATAAAATACTAGTGTACTCGAATGAGTTCTTCAATTGTTAGATGTATTCCAGTCATTAAGTCGAATTAAGTTGCAGCTTTGTAGTCACGAAAGATACATTATTACATATATGTAAATGTTGCTTTCAATATTTCAATAAATGCTGAAGTTTTTTTTAAAAGTTATTCATTCTCTTTGAATTATTTTCACTACTTCATGGAGTCTCAATAATAAAATGATGAAACGTACATAATGAACAATATGATGAATGTAAAAAAAGACTCACTGTTATAGGCGTGATAGTTTTATCTTCATCTTTATCACCCATCATCAATACATTCATTCCGGCAAATTTAGATATTTGATCGTTTTGATCGACTTCATATGCACCGATCGAAATTCCTTGATTGAGAGCTGTTGTCCAAAAAGCTCGAACTTCAGCTACTGATTCTGCATCATCAATCAAATCTGAAAAAAAACAATTTATTAATTTATTTAAATTTACAAATAGTTGGTCGAATATCTAATCATAAATACACGATCTGTCTCTTTATAATCTTTCTTTTTCGATGATTTTACTGTTATCTTTAATCAAATTTATAAATTATTCTATTTTTATGATCATCATCATCTTTATATCAAAAGAAAATTTTAAAAAAAATCCTTTTCAATAATCATTAAAATTAAACATTTATGCTTTTTTTTTATTAAAAAGCCGAATTCATTTTTAAACGAATTATTTTATTAAAAAAAATTTTTTTCTTCATTATACTCACTGATACTTCGACATATAGCCTCACTTGTGATAAAAACAGTACACAAATGATCTAGAGCTTCTTCATATCTACTCGGAGGAATTTCTTGAATTATGAATTTCGCTTTTTGTCCATCCGGCTTGACAGCTTCAACAGTGGACCAAACTCTTGGATCACCCGGTGGACGAGACCAAACCATTTTTTACACCAGTAACTTGAATTAAATAAAAATGATAAAAAAAATTGTTATTTGATATTATATCAAACAACAAAAAAAATATATTTTTAACTCTGTAATCACGACAGTTACTACCTAGATACTGACAGCAACTACAATTTCAAAAAATACTTACTTATAAAATACCACAAGTTATCTTGAATGTTTTTATTATGAATTTTATCAACGTCAGTGCGTTTACTCTGACGTCTGGTGTACCGACTGTTCGCTAGATATGATTGACATTCATGTTCTTGTTCAACAAACTATTTAATTAACTAACTCAAACCGCGTGGTCACGATTACAATCAACTAAGCGAAGATATATTATTTATAAGTCGTAACTCCCACAATTAAGTTTTGAAAATGTTTAAACTTTATTTAAAAAGAAATCTTGGCAACTTAAGTTTGCAAATTTGCAAAAGCTGGCAAGTATTCAAGTCAAGATAAATGTTTCAATGCATATTTCATACACATATATACTGTAGATATTTAGAATATATTTGAATGTGCTAAAAGACGGACAAGTTATGAATTCGCTTACGCTTAAATTTATTTCATTTTAATTTACTCATAAATAATCTTCGAAAAATGATATAAATTTATAAATAATATGTAAATATAATAATTTCAATGAGACATAAAAAATTTTCAAAACAAAAAATATTAATTTTGATTCATGAAAAATTATTTTTTTATTTTTAATTTTTAATAATTATCGGAGGCTCTATTTAGCAATCTATATATATATATAGAATCTATTGAAATTGATTTATGTATTCTCTGCGCATCGCATGAAGTTTATCATTGTAATTATTTAACGAGTTCAAGTTCACGAGCCCAGTTAAAAATATTACGTTTTAATATATTATTATTATTTTTATTAATTGACATTGTATTGTAGTTGTTTGAAAAAGTCAACGAAGTTAAATTTTTTTAAGCTAAGAAAATTTCTTCTTGCTCCAAAATAACTTCGGTCTTCCTTCTAATTTTCTGGGTTCAAGAAATTTTTTTCTGTGCATTTAAAAATTTTTAAAAATCATTTTTTTTTATAACTTTTTAATTTTTGAGACTTATGCACGTGTATTAAAATTTCTTTAAGCATTCAATTAGTATTGGAGGAAAAACTAAAAGAAAAAAAATTAAAATTTCTTAAATTTTAAAATGTTAGTGAATTATGCAATGAATCTAGTTGTCGTTAACCAGACACTGATTAAAATTTAGATGACTTGATGTCATGTTTGTTTCAATTAACCATACTGTAATTTATACGTATTACTTACGTGTAACTGACTGTTTATGAGATATATTACAAAAATAATATACAATTTTCTAGTATTCTTTTTATCGACTCATTCATTACTTGGTTTGATATATTTTAAAATGAAATGCACACTGAAGTAGTTGATACTTTAATTTGACCTCGAATTATTTCAATCACAATAGTATTATATCTTAAATCTTATATATTATCGACGCAAGTATACCGTATAGGTCCAAAAAATTTTTTTTTACTTATATAAATTATTTAGATCGAAAAAAATAAGACTATAAGTTAAAATTTTAATTTTTTAGTTTAGTATTGTGTACTCAGAATTTTTTCAAAAGATTCCGAGTTCAAATCTTGTTCTGGACGCTCTTTGTTGTCTATTTATTTTTTTTTAATGAGCAATATATCTATCATTATTGTCCGGAAGTAGTTTGTTATTCAAAAAAAAATTATTCAAGGTCAAATTAAAAATTAAGGTATACTTTTATATATAAATTTCATGATTTGAGGACGTTTAATTAATTTTACAAATTTTTCTACCATCTGCAGGCAATTTATATAAAAAAATCATATAATTATCGATCCCTAAAACTATGAAGACTATATATAGGGGACAAAAGTTGCTATGCAATTATTAGTTTTAATGAGAAGAAATTTAGACTTCTCAAATTTAAATGTTGCTGTTAAATTGACGCCAATCTGCTAACGCAATTTGTTAGTCTGCAACGAAATCATCATCAGCGATACAAAGAGCAGTAATATCCACATTACCAGCGGCTCATTGTTTAGAAAATGTCACAAATTAATTTTATTAAAATCCTAGCCGATTTTTTTTTTCATTTATTATCTCAATCATTTAACACTTAAAAAAATAAATTAATTAATTTTATAAAATCTTAAAGCCTTAAATTTTAAAAAAAGCACTAGAGATAAGAGAATTAATTTTTTTGTAATGAAAAAATGTTATTTTTTTATCATTGAGGATAAAATATATACTCTAAAATTAATTAAATTTCAAACTTTCTAGAATTTAATAAATCTATAAAATATATTTAGGTAATTGAAGGTGATAAATAAACTTTCAAGTTTATTCCAAGAAGTAATATTTATTATTCAGCTAATAGATAGTAAATAAACATATTTGTTTCTTAAACTAACAAATTATATTACAAATTAAAGCCTTATATTTATTTATATTTTTTTGTATTTTATTGTAAGTTTCGTATGTAATTTATATCATGAAATGATGATACGATGAAAGACATGTTTCATCAGATGTTTTGACTCAATTATAACATTATAACTATCTGTAAGTACTTAAGAACGAGAAAATTTTTTTATAGATATATTTAAACTATTTTTTATATTTATTAATACATAACTAATTAATAAAAACATAAAAAGCGAATTTTTAGTATGAATCGTCGATGAATTACATCTCAAACTTTATACAAGTTGAAATTCTTCACGGTAATGATCCCAATTAAAAAAAATTTTTTTTAATTTTAATCTGAGTAATTTTACGATCCAAAGTAACAAATAAAAATGTTTTTTTAAGGAAAATTGCAACGTCTATTTTGATTACTAACATAAAATATTTTTCTGGTATAAAATAGTTACTTTGTACTATAAAACTATATAATGTAAAAAAATTACAGCTATTATATTTTATTTTCCTTAAAAAAAAATCGTGTTTATAATTCATCATTTTAGAATTTTTTATTTTTAATTAAAAGTGATAAAATTTTCCTCAAATTTCAATAAAAAATAAAAAAAATGATTAATTAATTTATGCGCCCACTTTTAAGATATAAAATTTAAATTTACATTTAAAAAATCTAAAAATAATTTCATTTTTAAAAATTTTCTTTACTTCATAAAAAATTCCAACAGCATTAAGATATTTGCACAATAAAATATCAATTAAAAAAAAAAAAAAAATCTCAAACTCTGCAAATATTTTTATCAAAACTTTGATCAGCTTCAAATATAGTGATGATAATTAATTATTTAGAATATTTAACAGTCACTACAACTTTGATACAATATTAAAAATATTTACGGTGAAAAAATAAATGAATATTTTCTGTCTAAATTATTACCATACAGCACACTTATTTTTTGGGTTCATCCGTGAATTTAACGGACATTTAAAATCATCAGCGAATTCCGGCATATTTGACATCGGTCCAAGAATACGGAATTCCCCTGGACTGTGGAATCCAGTGGTGATACGAAGTTTTAGTGCTTCAGGACGGTAAACAGAGCACCATGTATTAGCAGCACTTATCCAGAACATTTGTCTGGGCGAGTAGGAAAGTCCAGGAAGCGTTGGCTCGGGTGTATTCCGATCAGCCCAGTCTTTGTACGCTAGATAAGCTTCTTTAATGCCACCATTGTCAGCGATATTCTCACCTTGAGTATTTATCCCATTCAACTGAAAAAATTTTCGAAAGAAAAGCAATTATCGTAAACAGAACAATGTTTAAAATTTATAAATTGCAATTAATTATTTTCTTACATTCATTCCGACTTCTTTTACAGTATAATTGCCGTACTGATTAATTATACAGTCAGCCTTTTGCAGATATTTTTCCTTGGTTGATGATGCCCACCAATCGACTAGATTACCATCTTTATCAAACTGCCTTCCTTGATCATCAAAGCCGTGAGTAATTTCATGACCAATTACGAATCCAATGGCACCGTAATTCATGTATCTTGGACGGTCGCTACTGAAGAAAGCGCCTTGAAGAATTCCGGCTGGGAATTCTGTATAAAATAAAATAAAATATAATAAAACAATGCTTGTATTATTTTATTATTCATAATTGATAAGATTTAGTTATACGTACGAATACTGTTCTCAATAGATGAATAAAATGCATTAACTACTGCTGGGCGACCATGTGATACCCAGTCGCTCTTGTTGACTGGTTTTCTTAGTTTGCTAAATGAGTATTCGGTCCCGAATAATGTTAAATTCAATATGTTTTTAAGGTAAGAAGCGTTATCTGCAAGCTCGAGTTTTTCGTAAAATTCTTCTAATTTAGAGTCTTGCAAAAGTTCGTCGGGGTACGCAATATGACTTGTCATCGACGCAGCTTTATCAAGAGCACTCTTTCTGGTTTCTTCATCCATCCAGTCAACCTAGGAATTATTTTAAATCATTTTTATAATTGTCTTTAAAATTAATGAAGCTTTTCATAAAAAGCGATGTTTCTATGCTAACAAAGGATAATTTAAACACTTGATAAAGCAAATTAGAAGGTATATTTCAATTATCGGAAATTGTAATTCAAGAAAAAAATTCTTGAACCAAGAAAATAATTTTGAAAAATTTCATTGTCTTAAATCAAGATTAAAAATTGTTGAATCAAGTAAAATTGACTTAAATCTAGAAAAAATTCTAAGTTCAAGAATATTTCCACTTAATTTAAGTCAATTCAACTCTTCAAAAATATTTTCTTGGTTCAAAAAAATTTTTTTTTAATCAAGTTAATTTTTTTTCATTGTATAAATGGTACTAGGAATGGAAAAAAAATTTTTTTAAGCAAAACAACCGGTTGCATTCAAAATAAGTTTCTTCGAAAGCTTATTTCTATTAAAATTTCTGTTATTTTATTAAACTATATTCACAAAAAAATTCAGATGAGAAAATTTAGTTGAAATAATTGACTTACTGTTTTTAAAATTTTGTTAAATTGGTTTCGGATATCAGCGACCATTTCAACAGCATTTTTTTTGGCATCTTGGTGGAAATATTTCCTTACATACAAAGCTCCGACGCTAATTGGTAAAGTACTAGAAACAATATCAACACACTCTTTCCACCTAGGTTCTCTTTCCGTCTTGCCACTCAGGGCTGTTGAGTATTCGAGTTGTCTTTTACGAATTTCATCGCTCAAGTAACTCACTGATGCAGCAACTGCACGCCACATTACGTAATTAGCCTGTATCCTCTTGGGCGTTGATTTGATCAGTTTTTCAAAGTCAGATATATAACTAGGAACATTGACAATTGCTATTTCATTATCATCAACTTGGACATGAGGCTTGAGAATCGTGTTAAAGTATTCTTTCCAAGGTATACTTGGATATTTATCCGATAATTGAGCTAGTGTCATTGGATTATACAATAAAGTTGCATTACGACGTTTCTCGGTTGGTAAAGATATCTGCAATATTAAATAAAATTTTATTATACCATAATATATATGCTCTATATCATAATAGTGAGCAATAAAATTGAATTATTACATTGGCGAGCTTCATTTCGAATTTAAGGGATTCCATAAGTTCTTCTTCAGCGCGTTCACGCTCAGCACCGAGGATCACCGCAATATCAACCATGTAGCGGTAATATTCTTTTACAATCTTATCGTCAAATCCTTTCGATAAGTACTCTCGTGATAATCCCAGCGTAGCTTGATCGAGCTGTAATAAAATTCAAGTCGTACTAAATTTTTATTTCATGAGATTTTTCATTCTTGAACATCATACTTGATATTTACAACTTACTATTCAAAGTTTTTAGTCATTAAAAATTTTTAATATTAAATAGACATATATCATACATCACACTTACGTCTAAAACTCTCTTCGTGCTATTTTTAAGATCTACACCAATGCTAAAATCCAAAAAATAATCTACAGAATAGCCCAATTCACGGAAATTGTAAACTGATGATATCCAATTAAAATTGGTATCTTTCCACATTTCTCCTTCAAGTACGGGCCAGCCGCCTAATTTTTTTATGATTATCAACAAAGGGGTAAGTCCTTGTTCTTCAATGCCAGCTGAAAATAAAATTTTATTTCTCAGCATAAATTTGTTTAATTTTTTATTTTATTGTAACATTTTCTGAAATTCTGTCATAAAAAAAATTTCTCTTGATTTTTTAGGATTAAAATAATAATTTTTATTCAAAAGTATAAAAAAAATTGATATTTTATCGATATGCTATTTTTTTTTAATTGTATCGTAAAATTAGTGATCATAAGAATTTCATTATTTTAAATAACGAATCATTTTTTTTTAATATTGAAAACTGCTATTTTATTATTTTTTCTTTAATATTCTAAGAAAAAGTTTTAATTTTTAATTTTTTAACAAATATTTGAACAATTTTTTTTTTATTAAAATTATAATTTTTCGGTCTTTAAAAATCCTTAAAATAATGGGTCATTTTTAGTTTTTCATAGTCCAATTAAAAGTATAGTAGTAATTATGAAAATAAAGATACTAACTTTTATTCATGCAACTGTTGTACAGAGTTTTAACAAGTCTGAATGGGTGAGCCATTTCTGCTAAGTGAGGATCTTCAATGCTCTCTCTTAGCTGCTCAAAAACTTGGTCACTAATAATACTGAATGTATTTACACTGACTTTGTCGTCAGGAATAGTTGTTGTTTTGAGAAAACCTCCACAAGCAAATCTGTAGAAGTCATCACAAGGGTCCACAGATGAATCCATATTTTTAAGAATCTTCGAGGCTAGATCAAATGAAATGTTTATTACTTTTCACAATTCAGTTCCATCAATTTTGCATAATTAATGGAATAAATTAGCTATTACTTACCAGTATGAATACAAGCTGGCGAGTTACAAATATTATCTGGAACTTGAACAACAGTAGGTGAGGGTTGTAATGACGAATTTCGTCCTAATGCTTCCACTGTTGATGGTAGCATTTCGTTTTTTGCGATGGCTGCTCGCATGCATTTGCGATTTCGGGTGCAAGAGCAAACAAAGCGAGTAGCATGAATATTTGAAATTGTGAATGTTGTGAAAAGGTAAATGATAAAACTAAATTTTATTAATCGATATAATACGTTTGATTCAATAGTAACTTGCGACATCATCGCAGTGTTATCAATTTTTATTCATTTATAAAAACTAAGCACTAGTCTAGTCATCAGGATATATTTTGGCCCAAAAAAATTAATAATTTATTTGTCTACATTTTTTAATGATACAGGGTAAAATTCAAAGTATTTGTGGTTGCACAGTTAAATTAACTAAAGATCCATTCAGGTTTAAAATGACAAATGACACTTTATTCAATTGTTTTGTTATAAAATGAAAATATCTGATTTACAGTATTCAGCTAATCTAACTATACCTTCAATTAATTGAAATTCCGCGATTGGTATTGTATATATATTTTTTGCACACTTTTCAATGCATTTTTTTCAATAAAAAAAATATTTCAACTTCTTAAAACTCAACTGAAAAATTATAGGAAAGGAGTAACTGCAAGTAGTTGGTACTAATTTTTAAATTATGATTACGGGAATAAAAAAATACAAAGAAGTAGTAAAATTCGATATTTTTGAATTTATAAAAGTGTTTTTGCACAGAAAAATAATTTTTTTGAATCAATTAAATAATTTTGAAGAATTTCTTCTTGATTTAAGTAGAAAAATTCTCAAGCTAAGAAATTTTTCTTGGATTAAGTAAATTTTGCTTGATATAAGAATTTCTCGTTTTGATTCAAGACGAGTATCTGATAAAAAATTTGGATTTAGAAAAAAAATCATATATAAAAAATTAATGGTCGATTTTTATGGCTGATTTTTAATGGAATGCCCCATATGATCTTATGAATGATGAGCGACTATTAACTAAGTAGCTTTTTGAACCTTAATTTTAAAGCCATAGGCAATTTTTTTTTTTTTTTTGTCAAAATCAGTGATTGCACTTTTTGTTAAAGCAAAAAAAAAATTAAAAATTGTGAGTATTTTGTTGACTACGAAGTTAAGAATTACAAAGTATGACATATGACTCATATTCCAAAGTATCGCAAAAACGATGATGATTGAATTGAATATGACAGTCGTTCATGTGATGACTAATGACACTTTATTTAAGCTTTAGTGCATTTGCATAAAGCTGTTATTATTATAACTATTTATTGATTTTCCCAAATTAAAAAAAATTTTTATTAAACTTAATTTGAAGCCCCAAAATTGTACCACAAAACTTTTTTTATAAAATCTCTACAGTATTAGAGATCTTAAATTTAATGATAACAATAACAATAAAAAAAAATTTATGTAACAAAAAACTTTCTAACTTAAAAGAACAGATATTCACCTGCATCTGTGCCATTGCATGACCTCGAGTTCGAAACTATTACACCAATGCTTATTGCCAAGGCAATACATAAAAGGACTCCGCAAACTGCAATTATCGTCAATCCTCGTTCCAAAGCGGATCTTCTTTTCCACCATGTTGGATTTCTTAAAAATAAATAATTATTATATTTATTTACATATTGTATTTATTTTTGTTATGGACTATGAATTAATTTTATTAATGATACCCGTCAATATTTATTCATTTGAATAATAATTTTTTCTATTACTAATATATATTATATTCTTATTCTTTTAAAAAATGAAATTCTAACAATATCCAAGCCCGGATGCTTGATAATTGTATGGAAGTGATTTTAGGACATCCGGGTCTGTACAATGTTTGTAAACAACATTTTATCGTATGATAATTCTTAAATTTATTTGAATAGTTTTTCGATAGACCGACTACAACGGAATTTCCTGATATTTAAATCATGTTAAAAATGTTACAATGATAAAAAAAATTAGTTTGATTTAAGAGAAAAAATCTTGAACTAAAATAATATTTTTGAACTAAAAAAATTTTTTAAATCAAGAGAAAAAAATTTTTGAATCAAGTAAAATTTTCTTAAATCAAGAAAAATTTAATAGTTTAAGAATTTTTCTATTCAACTTAAGAAAATTTTTCCGTTGTGAAATGTATAAAAAAAAATTACGAACCATAATTAATTAAATAGTCAATTTTTTTATTTTGACTCCTATGTGAAGTCAAAATAAAAATATTTTATATATCTACGGACAAATAATCTCCATGCGTACTATACAACATGTAATTCTCGTAGCTCGTGCTGACTAATACAAATAGATAAATAGTTAAACGGTCTGCATTAAGTGCGCGTACTCATCGGACCAATCGAGTCTGCATAATATAATAGAACAAGTCTGACAAGAACGACAGGAAACAACAACTTGGGTATATCGACCTCGTAACCTCGAGATTTCTTCTACTTCGATGTTTAGTGTAGCATTTCTTATTCTGTCCTAGTCATATTTAGAAAGTAACCGGCACATATAAGCGATTGAAAATTTGTAAATAAATTTTCATCTACTCTGTGCAATATTCGTAAAAGTAATTTTTTTTGTTTACTTAAAATTAAATTTAAAGTTGATTTCAATTGCATAAAGCTATTTTATTTTAAAAAGAGAGAATATTATATTACAAAAAACAGACAAATCGATTACATAATCTATAAGTATCTAACGTATACTTATCTCGTGATTTATTTCATTGCACAATTTTTTTTATAAATGTAAACTTTTTTGTTTCATGAAAAAAATATTCATTTTACTAAAAAGTAATTTTTTTTTTTTGCATAATGAGAATTTTTAATAATTTCTAAAATAGTGATTGTAATAAATATTTTTATCGATAAAGAAAGTCATGTAATTGTTTAATAAATCCAGCGTAGGGAGTTATAGTTTTATCAATCCTATTAATATAAAAATTTTTATTGCTAAACAGTCGATGGTTATAATCTGGTTAAATATTATTAAAAAACAACTTCATAATTGCGTTTATCAAACAAGATTTAGATTTTTATTTTATAAAAGTACCAAGACGGTAATAACCTAATAAATACGATAATATTTAAATTAGTTTAAGATGACTTAAATTTCCCGCGTCAATACCACAGCAATCTTATCGGGTTTGATGAAGCGTTTCGGTTGATGTTCACGGTTGGTTCAATTTAATCTTCGCGAAATTTCTTCGGTGTATATAAATAGTATATTATTAAAATAATATCTATTAAAGATTTTAACTAAAAATATCATTCTAAATGTTATTTTAATAATTAAATACTTTTACTTCCTGCCATTGGGTGAATTAGTTTTATAGAAAACGGAAAGTTACTGCTATTATTATTTTTAGGATGATAAATACTTTGACAAACAGAGCTGTTAACGAGATAACATGCTATTAAATAGAATTGTATGCTTAAAAATTTTAATAAGTGGAGAGTATCTAAAAAAATTTCAATTAAAATTGAATTGAATAAAATTTCTTGCCGCGATGTAGAAATATAAATTTCTAATGTTAATAAATCAAAAAAAAAAATTATCGGTATCATTATATATTGTTAATTGAGCAATAAAACCCGTGGTGTATTTAAACCATTCCACCATACTAATATAAGCTTATACCAAATCATGCACGCGAGGTCGATAACTGTAGATTGAATAATGTACGGAATATTATACATATATGTATGTAATTTATTTTTTACCATTTAAAATGTGCTGCGAATTTCAGTTGTCTCGAGGACAGCATGTTTCTAATAATAATATCCCATCTTAACTGGCCGAGTAGCTTGATGGAATAGTTTGTCATACTTAATTTAATTACTGCCATAAAAGACCGAATTATTTGATATTTTTGACATTACACAATATTTTAGAGAAGATTGGTATTAAGAAATCTATCTTTATGTTTATAGGACATTCTATGTCAGAGAGTTGTTTTTTATTCGCATTTTGGCAAGTTTTAGAAAGTTTTTTGAATATTTCACGAGCAATTAATTTATAGACATTAAAAATTACATTAAATCTCAAGGAAAATTTTTTAAATCATTTTAAAAATTGAAAAAATAAGGTTTTCTTTTGCTGTATTTATTTTCACTGCTTTTGATAGTAATTGTTATTATCACATAAATTTTATGAATTTTTTTAATAAATAAAATTAGAATCAAACTAACAAATACAATTAAATTTAATTGTTTTGTATTTTTTATTCGAATTGATTTTTATTTTTATTATGTTTGCAGAGAATTTTTTTAAGTGAAAATTATGCATAGATAAATTTTCAGACTGATGAATTATGAGTCAAAGAAATAATTGCATGAGAAAAAAAGGAATGATTACACTTTTCTCACCGTAGAAGTTTGTGTTATATTATTTGATTTTGTGATATTAAAATTAATAATAAACAAATGCAAAAAGTAATCAGTTCTTTTCTTGATGCATTAAAATATTTCAACTTTTGAGCAAAAATTTTGTTCATTTGGGTTGTAATGACATGACTCATATTTAAAAAGGAAATTATTCTTAGAAGTACGTATGAAATTTAAGACAAATTTTATGAAAATTACTGTGTTAAGAGCCATATTTTTCATTTCCGGAAATTTAAGAAGCCCAGATGATTATTTTTTTTTAACGTTCAACCTTCTATTATCTCATTACTGCGTATAAGTTAAGAGTGGGAGGCTACTAAATCACTAACTTACATAATACAATTTATATAAAAATAAAAGGATATTTTTTCGGCATTTTACTGAAAATTAAACATTTTTAAAAATTGTCATTTAAATAGTATGAAATTTTTTTCCGAAAAATTTACATCATTAATATTTTTTAAAATTATAAATGCTTATAGCTTAAGAAATTACAAGATATGATGAATTTAAAGAGTAAATGATGTTTATTTAATTGTCTATAAAGTATAATAATTAACTGTTAATACAATGAGTTGTACATTTGGAAAAATTCACTTGAAAAGCTTGTGCAATGAAGATTTTCTATTTTATATTCATTTTCAGTCCAATTATTGAATTGTGTCGTGTTAGTGTAAATTATCCTCGTTCATGGGTTTAACTGCATAATATAAATAGTAAGAAACCGACAATTCTGAGTCTCTGTTTGTAAAAGATATAAAGATTACACTCACTACTGTCTAGACGTACATGCTGTTGTATATTATGCAATAATCAACAGATCATGATTAATAATAATAGTTTATTATTTATAATTATAAATCATTTTAATTAAATCTACGTGAAACCATTGTGTGCTTTAAAGATTTTAATAGACGACTAGATCAAATTATTGGTAGGTTGCTTGATATTATGAATCATGATTTCATGATAACATGATATTGAAATAAACAGATGTAATCAAGGTTTTCCGGAAATCATTTCATCAATCTGTTATGAATTGAAAAAAAAAATCTATCTTCACTTAAACCAACCGGAGAATATAATTTATTTAGTGTGTTCTAATTTTCAGATAATTTTGTTTTAAATAATAATCATTACAAAGTATATTAAATATATAATTTATGTAGCTATAGAAAAATTATTCAATATTAATGATCCAAATTAAAATTGAGCTATTTTCCGAACAGAAATTCTGCCGTGCAAAACTATGCTAATGCAAATATAAAAAAAATCTAAGTGTATCATCATCACAGTACAAATAACCCGAACAACTAACCCGGATCAAAAATAAATCTTAGTTTTGGCTTGCTTTAGCTAGTAGTCAAAGAGCTTGAAGTTCACTGATACATCAGCTCGTAAATAAACATTGTTTCGGAGCTTTCTAGCACCTCAAAACGTGGAAATCTGATGAAAACTCGTATTCTCAAAAATCTCTAACTTCCTACTTTTAAAAGTTATTAATTTTCAAAGCGAGAAGTTAAAAATAAAATAATTTTTTATAAAACTAAGATCAGTAACCATTCAATATGAATATTTTGACCCTTGATTAATGCATCGACCAGTTCTTTATCTACAACTTCTTTGCTTAAGCTTCCTATAGACCCATCGTGAGTTTGTTTAGTTAATTGATTTTTCTATCTTCATCCGATCATGTTATATGATCCGAAGTTTCTTGCCTGAGAGGCTTTTGTTAGTTTTAATCAGGTTTCAGTATCTTCCCAAGTTTACTTTAGGAGTATCTGATTGAGTTAGTCGTATACCTTTTTAAACGAAAAATCATCTAACCACTGCATATAGAAGTATTTCTTAGTAATCGCTGATTAAAAAATACCTCTTGAGGTCCATTACGATTACTTGTAGTTTTTAATAAATTATTCATATCTTGGGTACCCCGACGTAACCTTCTAACTGGATTTTTCTAACTATTTTTGGTACCTCCGGAATTATTAAGAGAATAAAATAACAAAAAGCTTAACGGTATGAGATCGATAATAAATTACCATTTGATCAATTAATATTTTACGGAATTTATTATTGTGCAAACTAATTTTTATTGACGCAAGTTACCGTGTTAGTTTTTCGAAAACTATCAAGAAGATATATTTTCGCTTTCTCAAATAAGATAACATAAAAATAAATTTAATGTTTCCAAAAATTAAATAAATTTTACGAGCCCAAATATTTTCCAAACTTTTATTTTTTCATTCTGACTTTATCTATCCTGAAGTAAAAATATCGAGTTTATTTGACTTCCTTATTAGCATACAAATCGATCTTTCCTCATAATAAGGAAGAAAGATAAAGTCAGAGAACGCACTATTTCTTATAAAAGAAAAAAAAATCATGACTAGGTCAGCAGTAGTCTTTCTTAGAGTAGAGTGTTAGTGTGACATCTTACAAGAAATGTATGTATAGTGTAAGTAGTCTAAGATTTTAGTGGATTTCCATGTTAGTCCTTTTTATTTGTAGTTATCAAGATTTGTAAGAGTAGAGTCCTTTGCTCGTAAACCTTGCACTGTCGACTATAATGTAAGTTTAGTTATTTTTGTGTTGGGGAATATGAAACTTTACTTTCACTGATATGATAGGCCGTAGACATAATTTATTCTCCGTCAGTAAGAGATTATTGGACAAATTTTTCCCTGTTTGTCATCTCGGTAGCTTTAAAAGTTTTGGTTTGCATCAGAAAGTTATTTCTTGATTCCAATAGATTTGTACTTAGCGAGCTCCATAAATATGATGGAAAAATTATAAGTTTTAAAAGTACGACCCCTATATACAGTGTGTATATTTAAATGAATTCTAGACCCCACTGAAAAAATATTATTTATGTTATCACCTAAGTTTTTTAAATTTATGAAATAAGATGATAAAATATTATTTGGTAATTGTTTTTAAAAAATATGCTTACCAAGCAAAAGTTGTTGACAATAAATTTTATACGAAATAAGTGCAAAGAAGATAAATAAATAGTACGGTTTATTATTTCTGAGAATAATTATTCGAGTATAGAGTTTTAAAAATAAAATTAATAATTGCCTTTGTTTATATCTATTGTTCTATATAATATTTAATTTTCCAAGCAAATAAATTGCCGTATGTCATTTAGATATAGTTACATAAAATTTTAAGTTGTTATAAAATTTGAAGAAAAAGAAACAAAGTGTAAAATTTTAGTTCTTAATTTTTTATACTGAGTAAAAAAAATTCAGGGATCTTATTTTGTCATTTTTTAGCTTCAATTTCTTCTCTATTGAGATACTGTATTTTTTTAATGTATCTTAAGAAGTGAGTAATGTAAATTAAGAAGTAATATCATGCAGATAAAAATTTTATATCGAGTATCTAGTTCAAACAAAGCAAAAAAATTTGAATAGTAATTTTTTTATCTACTTTTTAATTCACAAATTAATACAAAAAAAAATATCTTTACAAAATAGATTCTTAAACTTTTAGAAATTTATTTTATAGTTTTTATGTTTTACTATTTATGCTGACATAAAAAATTTAGTTAAAATTAATCAAAATTGATATCATTTTTGGTAGCATAAATTTACATTTGAAATCACAAAATTGTGTAATACTTACAATATACAAATCATTGTTATCTACTTTTTTTTTTTTTTTTAAACGTAAGCCCAATATTTTGATTCGCGAAGAATAACAAGTGTAATTGTACAGAATTATAATTTTTTTTCTAAACAAGAAGCGAAGGACATAGTTGCATCATTAATTACTGATTTCTTGAAATTAGTTGATAGCTTTATTTATTTATCGCACGAAGTTTGAGTTGTTTTGTTGACAATTTCAGATAATTCAATAAGAAATTCTTATTGACGATATTATAAATAATAATTTCATAAAATTAATTAGAAAGTATAATTTGGTAGGAATAAAAATATGAATTATCAAGAAAATAAACACAACAAAGAAATTTTAATTTTTAATAGTAAAAATGAGTAACAATAATAGTATTTCCATCAGTATCTATATTCTAAATTATTTATGTGAACTTCTATAAATATTAATAACTCACACAATTAAATTAAAAGAAAAAAATTGAATTTTTTGTGATGCGACAAATGATATTATTGTTATTAAAATAAACAAACAAAAATTTTGTAATAACTTTCATAGAAATTTATATGAAGTAATTTATTTCTCATTAATAATTTAACTTGCAACTAATGAATCAAGTAAAAATAAATAAATTTCACTAATAAAAAAAAACTAAATACACTGTCTAAGAGTGTAAGACTCGTTTTACTGTAAAAAAATTAAAGAACACTATTTAAAATTCAAACTTCACATTATTTTCATATAATTTCATAGCGTATGTAATTTCAATGCTTGGAATGTAACGTATTTATATTTATATCATTAACAACTCACTCGTGCGTTGAAATCCCAAACAATGCCAGTAAATAGTAACAATAAATTCATAAGTTATCAATTATTTATTAATGTTTAAAAATAATTTCATCAATAAACTTACTTAATAACAGTTTGCTTCATACTATTTGTCATTTTCTCGATTGTTATCTTCACAATATCATTTATTTTATTTAATTGATTTCACCAACACATAACACTTTTAATGCACGTGATAATTCGCGCGCTTGGTGACCTCAATGTCATGTACGCTAAAAATTTGTTAGTGTTAGATTTTTCGACTTGCAATAATTATTATTTAAAATTAATTTGTAGTAAAACTTATATTTAATGTATTAAAATAAAAGATACTGTTGATACAGATGAATTGGAATGGAATGCAACTGATGGACTGAATGAGCGCGCGCACTTCTCTACTGTATTTAAACGTCCTCTCCCTCCCACCAGAGGTTTGTACTTAACTTGTTTTTTTTTTACGCTACTCTCACCACACAACAACCATTTGTTTCAAATGGCACACCTTCATATTTGTCGTAAACTCGGGTATCATCTCAACGCTTTGCAAAATTAATTTTTAAATTGCACCTTTTGAGTGTAATGATTAGCAACTATGCTAATTTTGGAATTCAATGATCAAAAGTATGTTTATTCATTAGAAAAAAATTTTACATTACTGTTTTTGCTGTCTCTACTTTTATTTATAACTTTTAATTATTCCTACATACATGTCATTTTTTTTTTAAGGAACATTTTTGATATTGAATTGTGTACCAAGTATTCTTTTTGATCCTTGAATAAGTTTCTTGACACACATTGTGCTACTTTCCTCGCACTATTTAGCGACAAGGACTCTCGTTCTTTTTCGACGATAAACTAATAGAGATTAAAATGTAAATATATTTAACTAAAATCTTATGACTACAAATGAAGAAATAAAAACATTTATTAATTTAACATTATTCAAGCAAAAAATAAGTGACAAGTGGATTTAATTACAGGATGCTATGACTGTTATATTATCTGATTATCTATTTAATTTTTATTTCTAATAATATACAATTTTTTGTGACAATCGTGAGTCTAATAAGAGTATAATAACAAAGGAAGGTTTTAATAAAAGAAGAAATAAATAATTGAGAAATTCTAAATTAAAAAAAAAAAAAATTAGACAAATTATGGCTTAATTTTAGCTTCAAATATTTTGCGGCAATTTAAACAAGAAAAAATTAGGGACATGCGCTACAACTACTATAAAGCAGTAAGTTGATTAATACAGTGCTCCCTCAATAAGATATGAAGGGTTATCTTTTTTTCTCTTGTTAATAACTGATGGAAAAACTGAGACACAGCTAAAATATTTTAGGGAGCACTGTAGCATCAATGTGCGGTTTAAGAGTCACTTTATTTTTATGTAAACCACGCAATTTTTAACCATAGGATTCTCAAAATTTTTATTCTTTAAATCCAGTTTTTACAGGCATTAAATTTGATGGAAAAAAATTTTTTTATTACGTAAACATAAACGGAACTATGATAGTTTTTAGTTATAGATAAAAAATCATTACAATTAAAGTTTCTTTTAAGAAAAAATTCCGAAGGGAAGGGTTGAATATATTAGGTATCCATAGAGTGATGGAAATAAAATTTTTTATAATTTTTTTGAAGGGGATTGTTATGTCCCAGAAGTCAATTTTTTTTTTTTAATTATAGTTTTGTCAAATTTTGGTGACTTGGTTTAAAATCGAACCAAAGTAAAATAATTTTATGGTAAAAAACCGGCTTATCGAAGCCATCGTGTTTGACCCACACTTATTGTATATTCTGTAAAATAGATTAATGAATAAATAAATAAATAAATCAATAAAATCATTTTATAGAATAAGTATGCCAAGTAGCTTGAAAGAGTGTCTTTTTTGTTTGAATCACAAAATAGTAAATGCACTTGTATCACTAATTTTTCCACCTAGTTGAAGTCGATTAACCTGAATTAACCAGATGATTCTTTTTAACATCATTTTATTTAGATAAGACTAGAATTGAATACAACTCAATGTAATGCAAAATATTATTCACGGATAGATGTTTATCAAGCATAGTTATCAATATAATCTTGATGGGTGTTGTTCACATGAGTTTGCGCTTGAATAATACATAGCTCGTGATGAAGCTAATGAATCTAAGATCTTTAATAAATATCCGCCTCAATTTATATTCATGCTTATATTGATATTGAATTGTTGAACTGCCAATGAAAGATTATTGTCCTTGTACATTAGAAACTGTATATTCGTTTATAAATAGAATATAATATATATTTTGTCGCACCATTGACTGTCATTGCAAGATGAAATCATTGTATACTTTGTAAATAAAACAAGAAAATTAAATGAGTGTTTTCTGTAATATGATTCGATTTAAAGTATTATAATAAATTTTTTTTTTTGTATATATAAACATATTTTGACTCAATAGTCTTATGTCATCGAAGTTATACAGTGAATGATTTAAGATGCTTATAAACATATTTTTGATGATAATCGATGATGCGTAAATTAAAAATTTTATTTTAAAACTCCTTAAAAAAAAAAAAAAAAAAAAAAAATACGGACATAGGATGATATAAAAAACTAAAGGATTTTTTTGAGAAATTAAAAATTACAAACAATTAATTCTTTCAGTTTGGAAAATATCGGTGTAGTAGGTTTTGAGTAAGTGTCCACTGACTTCCTGCCGCGTGTATGCTATAGCGTATATATATAAACCGTGTGGGAGAAACGGACAATAACAACTCTTTATCTTCGTCAGTTTTTTCGATTGACGTGAAATTTCATCGCAATAATCTTGAAATGTTATACATTTATTCGACAAATTTTGAAAAAAAAAAAAAAATTCTTTACGCCCTTATCATATTATAATCATAAATTTTTTAGCAGATAGGTCTGAATATAAAAGACATGAGACAATTACTGAATAATGAGTAAAAAAAAATTGAAACTAAAGCGAAGGTCATATTAATTTCACTTTCAAAAATCTCTTAATATGTATTTTATAGTTTTCAAATGAATAACAACTATTTCTGATTTTTATTAAATAAAAAATAAAGATTAAAAAATTCACTCCGTGCAAAGAATTCCATAAATGATAGAAATAAAGTTCTTCCATGTGAATTTCAATTACCGTGAGAATTAAATCAATTAAAAATCATCCACTACGCATTTACTCTGGAAATTTTTTACAGGGTACTTGAAAAAATCAGAAAAAAGGTTGACCATCCCTGGAACTTCCTATAGGAAGCTGTTTTTACTATTTCAACGAAGATGTATATGTGCAGGTACACTCCTTTTAAATTTTGAACAGTTTGACTGATTTAAACTCGGCCAATCATTGTCAAAAAAATTACATTTGATAAAAAATGTAATATTTATGCGTATAAAAATATTCTCAAGTAAATTTACGCTTAATAATTGAGAAATACGAAAATATATCTTGTATATAAATTTTAAAACCTAGAACCTTTTATCCCTAGATTAAAATTTATAAAAACCAATTATCCTAGTGATTGATCAAGTTCTCTATTGATTCAATCAAAAGTTTTGAAAGATTTAACCAGCAAATTATAATGTGACCTATAGATTCTGCATTGTACTTAAAATTTAAATATTTCAACATAAAAATAATTTTTAATGGCCGCAAAATTAATCGCAGTTAAAAATATTATTTATGCAAATTGTAAATAGGTTAGTTAAATTTTATGGATCTGTCAGTATTTTTATTGTCACAGACATAAAAGAAAATATATTATTAAATGATACATGCATGTAACATTAATATAAACTAGTTTGCATCTTTGATAAAATTTAATAGATCGCTCTGTGTTCGACTAACCTAATCTCAAAATAATATTTTTTTCGCATTATATATATATATATATATAAAGCATTTAACACATAATAATATAAACTTGTTAGGCTACTTAAAAGTCAATGACCCTGTGCTAGTGATCGGGCAATTACTGTGTACACTTATACGTATATTTGTTTACGTTTTTTCCAATTAAAATATTATGAAGATCGAGTAATCGTAAATCTAATCATTTTTCTCCAATTAGATTAGTTTTTTATTTGCCAAGTCAGGGTTGGTTATGATATATTTACAACTTTATACATCAGTATATTGAGCATTCACACAAATTTACGCAAATAAAATTTATATTCTATCCAAGTTTATCTTTTGATATTTTTATCACGAACAATCTGTACTCAATGCCACTTTGCTTAAATTGTTTAGAACTTTAGTATTACTACCGGACAACTATGTTAAAAAATCACATTTTTTACGAATTAATGTTCAGACAAAGGAATTATTTTTAATAAAAATGTTCTGTCATTAAAAAAACTAAAATTTATAAGAGAAAAAAAAAACACGAATAAATTTTGTGTCAGTAGTTAGTCAAAAAAAAAATTTTTTTAAGTGACAATGATGAGCATAAATCAACTGTCTTGTAAGTTGGAGCGTTACAAAAATCTTCATAAAATTTTAAAAGATTTTTCTATTTATTTTCTAGTGGAACGCTTTAAAATGTTAAAATGATGGATATTCTACTGATTAAAACTAATTTCTTAAATTTATAAATGAAAAAAAATTTTTTTTTTAAAGTAAAGTTGAATAAACATCGCAGATGATGAACATTTATATTGTATAGCTACAAATACTGAATTCAAGTTTACGTATTTAGAACACAGTGGTTGTTCCGTTATGGATACATCTGGCAACGGTACGTCTTGGTAATTCATTGAGAAGTTATAACATTATCTCTATATCTCGGCGACCCACTCACTGATCCGATAACTTAAGTAATAATAATCGATCTTGAATTATATGCTCATTAGTTTTTGTAATTATTTCGATTACTACTTACAACACCGTGAATAACATTTGATATATCCATCTATGGATGTACTCATCAGGATTTTTAATTTTTAATTACTAAAAATAATTTTTTTCTAAAATCCAAATTACTGACGGAGTGAAAAATCATGAAGTTATTCAATAAAATAGCTTTTTTGTTTATTGAGATTTTTTTTAAATATTAAAACAAATAAATTAATCCATAATGAACAAGCAAAATAATAAATGTTCACGTTTTGATTTTTATATTTTAATTTTTTCGACCCTTGAAAATTTTCTGTTATTTTTATGGAAGTTGAAAAAAATTTTAAGGATTAAATTTAGGAAAAATATATACACATTTATACTTTGCATATATTTTTTTATAATCGACTTACATCAATTTAAATATTTTTAAATAAAATCAATTTTAATCCTAGAAAGAAGAATAATAAATTATATTGTGGTTCATGATTAAATCAAAGAAGGAAATATAAAAGTTACTCGGTATATTTTGTGGCTGGTGGGTTTTTCCAAATCTATGGGTTAAACCCAACCAACAACTTTTAAGCTGAGTCGAATTAATTTTTACTTGATTTTTAGTATTTAAAAATATCTAATGATTAGAATTTTTAAAAAATAAATGGAAAAGATTTTTTGAGGGAAAGCAAAATAATTATTTTAAAAAAGGATCTGAACATTTGTTGTAAATAAATTAAGATAAAATATGTTGCAGTTAACACAAGGAGTGTCGCTCAAGGATTCTCTAACACTAACGTACAATGCCCGTGACCTCATATTTGAATTTAACGGAACTTTCGTACTCTCAGACGAATATAAATATATTATTTAAGATGGTTGAATTTGGGGTTTTCTTCATTGCTTTTCATTATTTAAGTAGTGAAATTATTTTTAATTGATTTAATCCCTTCGGAGTAAAATTCACTCCAAGATGGATTTTATTTATGACATTAAAATTTTTTTTCCTAGATTTTATTTTTTTTTTTTTAACGGATGAAAAAAAAATTTTTTTTAAAACTACTCGATTTTAAATAATAAACATATATTTATTTTTAATTTATCGATACTCAAATAAAGACAAATAAATAAATAAAGACAGATAAATAAATGTTTTTTAGTTAAAATTAAAAAAACTTAAATGTCAGTTTTAATACCATTAGAAATAAATTATTTGTTGAATTAAAAATATTTTCTGATGTCAATTAATTTCAGAATCATTTTATTCAATAATTAATTCTAAAAATTTATATTTTTAACAAAATTACTTGTATTTTTGTATTTTCGCTATTTTTCATAGAAAAATCTTATGTAAATGCATCTTGGCATTTCGGGACTTGAAAAGACTTGTAGAATTGTAAAATAATAAGAAGATTTTTCTTACTTTCGGAATTTTCTAATTAGTAAAATTGTATTTGAAATTAATTATCCGGGATAGCGCGAACGCAGTCCCGACTACCAAAAATAATACGCCCGAGATATCCACATTAGGGATATTCGCAGGGGTCAGCTCAACCGTAGTGCAATGGAAGAGCCTCGTCCTGGAGGAACCGCCTTATTGATCACGGTATCCTCTGCGCCAGGTAAGTATGCTTTGCTCCACTCTAAAATAGGTTTTAACAACTCTAGAACAAGTATCTAAGTCGGAACAAAAAGTCAAACTCTGCGCCACGTAGCGGTTAGTATGCGAATTTGTCTAATATGTGTAGACAGCAGTTATTTTTCAAGTTCGAAATTTAGTAACTCTAAAAATACTTATCTGAATTACTTATTAATTAATTAAATGAATAATATGTTGGATATAAAATAAAAAATTTTTTTAAAACTAGATATAGGTGTTTGCAATAAATAATCAGTACAAGTATAAAAGGAATTTCTTTTTAAATAATTCAGGATTTTATATTAATGAGGACCATTTATGTTTCCAGATTGAGGAAAAAGAAAAAATGATAAGAACTTTCTCTTCGGTTAATTTATAAATGTTTTTGCCGAAAAGATACTGAAGATTAAAGATGTTTTACTTTGCCATACTTAAAGTAAAATAATAATAATTTGCTGTGGTCATATGAGTAAGGTAATACCTATTCTAGCTTGAAATTGCATTGAGAATATTTAAATGATCATTGTATGTAAATATTGGAAAGTTTTTTATTATTCGTATCTTCAGTAGGAAATGTAAAGTTTATATCAATTGATCCTTGATATAGCCACTTTAACTAGAACTTGCTGTCAATCTATATACGAAATCTGAAGCCAACCAAACGAAAATTCGTTTATAATTTTTATTCAGTGAAGAATGACCGTAAACTTGATGTTAACTAAGTTAACCGTAACTGATGGGAGTCATGTATTGCAACTATAATATTATAATAATTTTTAAAAAAGAGCGCTGCTGGATATCATCAGGAGAGATGAAGTTTCTAAAGTGCCGACAGTTGGAGAGTATAACAGAGACCTGTTGTGTTGCGTAGTGACGATAAAATAGATTTAGTGACATTTTTTAAACTGAAGCTTATTATTATAAGTTATTACTGATTTTTGTTACAATTTTCAAACAGAAATACCCAATTTTACTATTTTGAAAAGAACATTGAGCAGCCAAAATGAAAAAAAATTTTTTAGAACTTATTCTTCAAAATCTTATTTTTGAACGACTCATAATGCGATTATTAAACTTTTAAGTTGTCGGCAGAGAGAAAAATCTATGCTCTCACCACTCTTTGTCTGCTTTTTTCCCATACTTTATTAATTACACTTGATAAAAAAAAAAAAATCGAACAGTAACTTTGATCGTTGAAATTTTTATTGAGGCTGCTTATTCATCGGGGTAAATCACTTATTTTTTCGTTCTTACATGTTATTAAATGTTCAAATTTTACAAAAAGGTTGTTAGACCTGCCAATTAATTTTATGAAATAATAAGGTCATTTTTTTTCGACTAAATAGGGTATCAATATGATTGCAAGTTTGATAAAAAAATAATTTAATTTTTTATACATGAAAATCTGGCTGATATGGGCTGTTTTTAAAATTTTTTTTAATTCGCTTTAATTTAATCCCAATTTGTGAGTTTCTGCAGTTTTTTTGACTTCTATAACAGTAAACTCAGTTCAAAAAATCTTTCGAAAAAAATTCCGATAAATAAACTTTAGAAATAACTTAAATAATCTTATGTAGACAGGAGAGTTGAAAACTGAAAAAATTCTAGATTTAATTCAACAGTAATTAAAATGCTTTTGTAACAATCGAAAGCATTCTCTCTCATCGACATAATAAATGACAGAATAGATAGTAAGTTCTAATTTTTATTTCGTCATTGATTATTTTTACAAATTGTCTAAATTTTATGTAAATTTATTCTATAAAATTCGAAAAAATATTGAGTATTAAATATTATAAATATGATTATGAAAAATGTGTAACAACGAAAATCGTAAGAGGAGAGGGAAATTTGACTCGGCGCTTGAAAGTACACAACCTCCACATTGCAGTGGTGTGATCGGTTCTTTCTCTTTTTTCTATTCACCATTCCTCCACCTCCTCGTCAGCAACTCACGAGCATCCTCGAAGAAACATTTCTAACCCAGCCGAGATCACAGGAGTACCATGAGGCCTACAATCTTCCTGTGAGTAAACAAATTTTTCTTTATTATTGTATTTAATATTTTACAATTAACTTATAAATTTAACTTTTATTTTTTCCATCAGTTTTCATACACATATGCTTAGATATTTAGATAACAGCGCGTATGACAATCGTAATCATTGCAAATTATTAAATAAATCTTCGCGAGTCAATTTTGATTGTTCCACATTCTTTTTATTTTGTATAATTTAATATATTTTCTGAAATTTTGTGAATTAAAAAAAAAACATATGGTCTGAGTATAATAATTTAAAAAATTATATTTATCAAAAATAACAAAACATTCAATAATATTAAATTTTAATTTGACAAATAAATAAGTACTTTTATTGAATGATAGACAAAAAAAAATTTTTTTACATTCTTAATAGACAATGTGCTCGTTCACAAAAATTACAATACGATTTAGGGATTTTTTTATCATTAGATAAAATTTTCCATCATTTTAAAAAAATAGTTTGGTAATTTTTTAAAAATTAAAATAGAAAATATGATTTCAATACATAAATAATAATATTTTCTAATCAGGTATCATGTACTGTATAATTTACACAAATAAAAGTGTAGACAGGAGTGTCATGCTCTATTCGATTAGTATACTTTCGCTATGCCTTATGCATAAAAAGCATCTCATTATAAACTATTTTTACGTGTCATGTATTCATTCGATAGTCCACCAAATCGCAAAAAAAAAATTTGAGTAAAATCAAATCTTATTGAAATCATTCAATTTTTATAAAATTTCAAGAAACCAATTTTTCGTCGATGATATTCATAATTCTAGTGTATCGCAACTCAATATAGGTCAGCAATTTCGATGTATCAATGCCAAATCATTTAGTATCTTCGCATTCACTTTTATTATGAAATCTTAGTTCAGAATTTCACTCATTTAAATTGATAAAATTCTACATTGATAAAATCAAAATCAATAGACTGATTTTTTATTTTTATTAACTTGCAAACATATATTGATCTAATAACGAAACTTTAATTCCGTTTAAAATATTTAGCAAGATACTAATACTAAACAAGTGGATAATAACCTCGTTTACTTCGAATGTAAATTTCGCGATATTTATATTTAAATACTTGACGAATTCTGATTCCTAATTACTGATTGGTGTAACTGGTGAGATTATTGTCACGTGAGAAACATTCCAAGGCCGACTTCTTTACTTTTAGTTGCAAAAATCCCTTTAGTTGAAAAAATTTCCGTGTTCAGAAATCAAGTTTTTGTTTATTAGTTTTTCTCGATAGTTTTCTGTCAATTAATTTTGAATTATTAAAGTAAAGAACGGCTGCTAATGCGGAAATGCATTAAAATTTATTAGGTTCTTTTTTATTATCACAAGTGATTAATTCTAATTATTTATTTTGCCAATAAATTAAAATAACAGTTTTTAATAGAAACATATGCCATTTATTACATTACACTCTATGATAAATTAATTCTAATAAAATAACCATACTGACGAAAGGCACATTAAAAAAACAAATATTGTTTCATAACTTTAGTATGAGAAGTATATTAATTCTACGTAAAATATTATTAAACGTTAGTAAGATCAATAAATATTATCTTTATTAATGCATTCATTGTTTTATAGCGAGTTAATTGATAAAATTTCCAAATAAAGAATTTTAATTTTATTAACAATATTTCAATTGATTTATGATTTGTCACGATATAACCGGTTGTGTCTTCGATTGTCTACTTTCACTGCTCCACTGGCTAAACTTAAGCATTTTCATCGGCTTACGTGAAAGCAATGAAGTACAAATACTTGTATTGAGCTAAAATTAACAATTACATAAATTTATTTTTAAAGATAATTTAATTCATTCTATATATGATTGAGCTTATGAAATAATTTTTTGAATATTTTATTTTTATTTAAATGTCTAGGTATAATATAAATTGAATCAAATTGCAATCTTAATACTTTTAGTTTTAGTATGTTTACTCATGAATCCATAGGAGTATTTTAAAGCATTAAATGTATTACTATATAATCACATGCCATGATCAAAAGGCCAGAGAAAGTGAGACTCCGGATACTTTAATGTCACAGGTTAAATACGAACGTTGGTAGCCGTTTGAAAGATATTGATATTAAATTCATAAGTTATTCTTGTCAGCTTGATAATTAAAACGACTGATTGTAGAAATCAGTTGAGAAAATTTTCTTATCAATAGTAAATTCAAAAAAAATTCTTTTGAGTTCAAGTATAATGATCAAAAAAATTTGATAAATAGTATGAAGATAATAGTATGTTTTTATATACTACTAGTTAATATATCTTGTTGATTTAATAAATGTAGACAAATTTTATTGGAATGCAGGAAGAAAAGTTGATAAATTTTACTCGAAAAAATTGTTACCAAAAACATTTTTTTTCTTTTATTCAAAAATTATTTATTTGAATTTTGTTGGAAGGATATAAAAAATTCTCTTGAACTAAAAATTATTTGCTGAGTTAAAAAACATTTTTTTTTGTATGAAAAATGTAATATTTCGATTCAGAATTTCTTTCTATTATTAAATTCTCAAATTTTTTAAATTATAGAGTTACTTATTTTTAGTCACAAAAATTTGAAATTTTTTTATACTAATTTGAAATTATAAAAGAAGATGACAGTAATAATATTTAAGAAAAAATGATAAAATATTAACCGGTGTATTTTATTTATTAAAGAAGATATTGATGATAAAAAAAATGTTGAAATTTGTTTTTCTTTTAAGATTATTGGCATTTTACCTGATCAGCTGCACATTAGCTGAGGACGATTACGAGTATGAAGATGAACCAGTAGCTCCAGTAGTCACTCAAGCACCTGCAAAACCTGCAAGCAGACTAGGAAGCTTATTATCTCCGCGGGGAAGAGCTCCAATTGGTCGTAAAACTTCCTCAGTAAGGTTCTTATTATTAAGAAAAATTTTATCACAAAAAAAAAATTAATTAGATATTTCTTTTCAATCAATTTAAATTTTTGTATGATCATTTTCTTAGTTCAAGTTCTATAAAAGTGTATTACTTTAACCCATCAAATAAGCTATCATTATTTTGAACTTTATTCTTTTTAAAAATGTAATGAAGAGTATATTATTTAGATTTGCATTTTATAGTATCATAATTATAACTTGTTGCTCGTAAATCACTTATTTTTTGAGATAAAAGGATTCTATTGTGCCCACGTGAGTTGAATCCCGAAAATTATACATGTTAAGAATCTTTTGGTAGTAGCAAGCTAAATTTAGGATCAGAATTTAGACTTAATGGCCTCTCAAGGTTATCCACGTTGTTAAATTCTTGTTATTTTTTCTTTCGAATTTATATTCTGCAAAAGTATAACATAAATTCAAACTGTTTATTATTTTAAAGACAACAACCACAACATCTAAACCAGTAGAACAAGCTGTAGAAGAAGAGACAGAACTCGATGATGAAGTGGTTGATGAAAATGCTGAACAAGAAGATATCCCAACTACCACAACAGAGGCATCAAAAAAACTCCGAGCTGGAGGTATCATGAGATCATTCAGGTATTAATACATTTTTACTATCATTATCTTTTCGATAAAAATTTTTATTATAAATTTTAAATAACTTTTATTTTTGCAGAACCAATGAGGATCTTTTGGCTGCTTTGAAAAGACGACGAGCTCAAGCTGGTACTCATAGAGAAACCTCCACACATTCATCCGTCGAAGCTTCTACTCAAAAATCAAAGTAAAAGTCACAAAAAATATTTTTTTATTACTAATGTATTAATATATTAATACCAATATTTATATACAATTTATTTATTTCGTAGATCATTGAGCGGAAGAAATAAAAGTAATTCTAACAGTGAGTCCTCTACCAGACCAGGAACTCGCGGAAGATTTGGAAGTAATAGTAGAGGTAAAGTTCAAGAGCAAACCGAAGAAACACAGCAAGATGAGGTTCAAGTGAAAAATAAACCTTACCACAGGGGATGATTATTAATGATATCGAAGTATTAATTATAAAAAATTTAATTTTTTAATATTAGATTATCTAAATATTTTTTATACCATACATTCATCATTTAAAGTAAAATGCTTGGTACTATAATGGCAATTATTTTTCTCATACTTCTAGGGCAATTTATTGTCTCTTTATTAGAAATTTAAAAATGTGATATGCTCTTTTAAAAAAAAATAGCAAATGTTAATACTCATTTTTTTCATTAAATCGAGTATACTCAAATTTTTCATTATAATAAATTTAACATCTCCGATATTTTTTGTAATGTATAAATGTAAATTAATAATAAAACAAAATGAGTCGAAAGTTTTTTAAAAAAATTAATTGTACATTTAAAAGTCGAATTATGACATTATTTTTCATTTCTGAATGATTTAATTGTTTTTAACTTTAAAAAATTGAATCATCAAAAAATTAAATTTTTTTATCTTAAAAATGTAATAATTTGACACCAAAAATTTTTAAATTAAAATTTTTCTTTTTAAAAAAATTATATTTTAGCCAATTAAATCTATTTATGAAAGTTAGAGCTTTCAATAAAAAGTTGATGGATCTTTTAATAACTAATTGTTGTTTCTATATCAACATAGCAATTACAGAAAAAATGTCTATTTGTTTCTCTCCTTATAGTTTTATTTTTCTTTTAATTTTATTCAATCTCTAAAAAATTATTCTGAAACAATTGTATACAAATGCAATGAGAGATCGCATTTACTTAAGTTTAACTTGTGAATAAAATATTATTTTTATATAATATAGTTTTTAAAACTGTAATTGAATTTACGTCAAATCAAAATATACAAGGGTGGTAAAGCAAAAATTATTTTCATTATAATTTATATCAAATTAAAAGAATTTACCTTTTTTTTGTATTAATAATTTTAAACAAATTACATAATAAAAAAATTAAAGAAAAGTTTGTGAATCAATAACAATAATACAACGGCTAAATTCCACCCTTATGCACTCTTGCCGTTCAGTTATCTGTGTATATTTATAAATCATCTTAACAACTGTTGCAATAAATTATTTTAAGACAGGTATTTGAAAGTGTTATTATAAACTTTAAAGTAAAAATTTTTGTAGCCGTATCTTAATGGGCCTTTGTTCACGTATTAGATATAGAGTAAAAGGTCAAAATAAGAGGTCATTAATTTAAGGAGTGATATCAATATCCTATGGGTGTGTACAGAATTGACAGAACCTGCGGAGCTTTAAATAGAATGTCAATTCAAATAAAATACAAATGTAATACAAAAATAGGCAGTTTGTCGAGGTGAACGCGTTGATTTTAAAAAATATTAATTGAGAAAAAATTTAAAGAATTCGGAAGGTTGGGTTGAAGGAGAATATCGCTGAATTTGAAAAGAAAAAAAATTAAACCCAACCAACCTTGAAGGAAGAACAAGAACGATTGCATTCATAAAAGTTATTATCGTTAAAATGTAACTTGAAAAAACTCGAGGACGTTGTTTGAAAACGTTATATAATTATGCCGGTAAAATGATAGCTTACAGTTTAAATGTTAATGTATTTTTTTTTTTTTAATAATATATTGTGATTGTCTACACTTTCATCGATTATAGATTCATGCAGGTGCATATTGTTTACAGCTTTTAGAATTTGTGGATTAATAATAGAAGATTGAACCAAAACTGTAGTGAAAAAATACTTTAATTCATCAGACTGTTGAACATATTGAAAATGTCACAAACGGTAAGGTCAATAATGATTATGTGCAAGTATTTAGAATAGTAAATATCAAAAGTAAATTGCATCCTCAATTGCATAATCAACGGCGCTAATCTCAAGACGACGAATACCTGCTGATACAAAAGTTGCTGGTGAGTGAATCGACGAGAAACGTCGCATAAGTTTCTCTGACCTTTTATTAATGTCAGTAGGTATGGAACATTCTCGTTCAATATTCAATTGCAGTTTTGTTTAGACCTTAAGTTTTTTTTTTTTTTTATTTTAACAGGAAAAAGAAATAATCAAACTTATTCAACACTATTGTATTTAAAAATGAAAAAAGCCATTTACAAATATTTAATTTTCAAGGTTTTATTAAACAGAAGAAAGATCATATGCTTTGAACTATTTAATTTGTGGTAAAACCAAAAATGATCAAATATATTTGAGTTATTATTGATTTTTAAGTTGAAAAAATTGGTCGTAAAAAAAATGATATACAAAAGTAGTTTTGATAAAAACAACATATACTTTATTTAATTAACTCAAAATCTGAAAAATAGTTAATTTTAATGATTTCTTTTTTTTTTTTGGACCGCTGTGGAGATATTTCACGGCCGGAAATGCCCAAATAATAAAGCTCCGATAAAAAATTCTATGAAAATCAAATACGAACGTCTCAACCCAAAATATCTTAGAAAATTCCAATTTTAAAAGGTTCTTCACGAAAATTGAATTTTGACACATTCAAATATTCACAGATGCGAGATATTAAATTTTTATGATTTTAAATTTGTCAATAATCGAATTAAAATTAAAATCATAATTTTTTTGGTCACACTATTTACTTGACAGCATGTTCAAAATTTAAAAGAAGTACGTTCTGTTATTTTAAATATTATTCAGGAATGTACCTGTACTTCGTGAAGAGAAGTTGCGAAAAAGAAAGACGGAAATAATTATTGAAAACATGTTTGAGTTCTAGATAATGATATTATTTCATTTGATGTGTTACTCACTAATACAAGCCAAACTCATGTACTCGGTTGTTTTTTGTAAATGTTCATATGATGTCCTTAATTGTTAAATTACCGTTTCACAACTCTTATGTCCTTCATTGCTCATGCTCACACTTTACAAAACAAAATTACAAGTATAATTATTTTATAAAAGATATCTCGTAGCAAAACGCGACATCGGAGCTAAATGTGACCCAAGATCCAAAAATAATCACAGTAAGGAAATTAAGATTTTTTATTTTTTTTATGTCGAAGTTTCTTAGTCTTTCTTTTTCTATTTTCTACCAATAATCCTTACAACGATTCAAAAAATTAAATTTTTAATAATTTGAAAAAACTTAAATTAGATCTGAGTTAGAAAAACAAAAAAAAATTTATTTTTCTTACATAATGTTTTATTTAGTTCCTATATTTATTCACATTGTCCCGGATCCTCTTAAATAATATCAATACTTTATCAAACATAAGAAATGAAGTTTCATTTTCGAAGCGAAATAAATGTATTCATGACAACTAATTCCGAAAAATGTGGCTATAAATAAAAATGTATAATACAATGCGGAGGTGCACAGGACTTTCTCCAGATCGTTGATCCTTATTTTGCTTTCCCTGATACATATGTATATCAGAAATGCACATCCGACACACTCGACCTAATAGCTATGCACTGAGATTGATATCGATTGCAGACACGTCTAGAAATAGTAAAAATCATACATTTTTATATTGTTACAAAATAATATAATTTGTTGTATTAATATAATAACATAATTTATTATTGTTTGTATAACTTTCCTATTACAAAACTTATGTTTTTATTAGACAACATTTTTTTATGTAAAAAAAATTAATTCCTTTCTATTAAGACTATTTATTGCCAAAAAAATTCAAAGAATGCCATAATATCAATTATATTTTTTAAACATGATGTTTAAGAATGCTTGTAATGTTAAGGTCGCTATCTCCGTCGCCAGAAGGAGTAGGTCAAATTTGTTCATTTTTCTCTACTCAGAACCGAGATTAACAAAATTCATGTTTGTATATTATAATTACTGACAGTTTTTTTAATTTTTTTATTTTTACTGATCCAATCATAATAATAATAAATGCAATTAATGTAAATGTATATCTACTACAATAATTTACTCGTAACACAAGCAGATGAAGAAATTTGAATAAATTATTTCGTAAATGTTTTATTAAAGTGACATTTCAATTATAGTGAAATTGATATTTAAAATATTTCGTCCACATTTTTTATGGATCATGTCATCGATAAATATTCAGTGATACGTTTCATAGAGTATTAATATACGAGGATGTAATGTGATAGATATGTATCTTCTATTATATCTCTAATATTCACCAATATGAATTATATAGAAGGTCTTAACTTAAAATACATATATGCATATATATATTCCGGAGAAAGCGATCGATGGATAGAAAAATGAGAAATAAAAAGTAAAAAAAAAAAAAGATGAAAACAAATGTGTACGTGTTAAGTGATACCAGCAGGGACGTTTGATTGGACAGTCGTGAGCAAGTTTCTTTCTCTCATTTTGGTTAGCTCAGTGTTTTTTAATTCCATTCAGGACCATACCAACAAGTATTTTATTGTGACACTTTTACTCTTATTGATATTAAAATTAATAATTTTTTGATTGGGATTAAATTTCGCTAAATTGTTTGACTTAATTTTATCGACATAAAATTATTTATTGCTCTCGTCTATTGATTAATTGACGGTCATATTTTACTCACAACCTATCATTACTCTTCTTTTCAAGATTAAAATTTTAAGATCCATGAAGTCCGTTGACAATTTACATGTATTTTTCTCTTAATAAAACTAATAATAAAGATTTTGCATTAATAAAATCTAAAAAAAAAAAAGCTTTTTGATATATTTAAGGTCAAAACAGAAGGAAATTTACCTGGTAGATGATTTTTGAGTCTACATTTTAAGTGAAAATTCTCTAGAATATAATAAGACTCGAGAAAAAAATTTCTAATAATTTTGAAAAAGGAAACGGGTTAGTTATATTCTCCCCAGTGGCACAATTGGTAAGAAATAAAATTTTCATTTTATTTCTATAGTTAGCAGAAGTTAGATTTAAGTTAAAATTCAAACGATCTAAGCTTTCATTAGTGCTATATAGAAAATTAAAATTAATAAATGACAATTAAAAAATTTCTTTTTTTTTATTTTTTAAAAAGGGTTGACTTTTCAGTCAGCCCTAAAACTTTTCGATATTTTCAAGTTCAAAAGTCTTAAAATTATATTTTTTTCTTCTATAAAAAAATTTATTCTCGATTGATGTATATAGGTCATTAATTTTTTGAAAATTGAATTCTATTAGTTTCTTTTTAAAAACTTAAAATCCATTCTAATTAAAACACATTAATGATCTGTATTTATTTCTAGGTGAAGGTATAAAAAATTTTAACAATATAACTACCAAAAGTGTCATTATTGTTTTTCATACTAGAAAATACTCATCATTCGTAATATTACTTTGATTTAAGATAAACAATTTTATTGATTGTGACCCGATATTGGAAATGGTTCGAGTACGTGCTCAGTGTTCTTGAAATTACAGAAAATAGCAAGCATGGACAATAAAAGAATTAAATTCAAATTATTAACATTCTAAGTGCGATTTTGTGTTCTCCGGCGAAAGTGTAATTACGGTTTTATATCTGGAAGAACTTTCGGGGTTTGAATTTTAATATTTTTGTGTTTGAATAATACTTACAATTTCGCGAAATAATTTATTTGAATTACTTACTTCACAAAAATCGATTTCATCCGTGATAACTGACTTAAAGCAGCGTAGTATTTTTCTTCCAATCTAAAGAATGTTACTGATAATTATTCATCTGTAATAATAATCATGCAATAATCGTTATCATCAGTATTTGCATTTAAATCGATGTATTTCATTTAATACCATGAGCATCAACGGATGTTTACATTTACCGATCTCTGGATGTGATTGCCGGTCTTTGAATAACCTAAATACTCAGAGCATTATCTACTTTCTATACGTTGAAGGCTAGCGCCTATTTTCAGTAATATAAAAAAAATTTACAGTCCACACGCAGAAAACGTAATTGGCTACAAACATTGAATAGTCAGCGATTCAATTGAGCTAATTCTAGTAATTGATATGAGATGATCATCAGAGTTAGAATACGAACAAACTGTTGAAATTATTAACCGAAAAGATCATATCAAAGATTACGTAATGGAGGTGAACTGTAAAATTTCTTTCAATATTCAGGTAGAACAGTCTGATAAGTGTATAAATTTGCTTATGTATGATACGTAGATCAAAATATCCTGTTTTACTCTATGATATGCGTACATTTTTTGTACTATGACAGTTTCAATAGATTGACTTATATAATTGATTGGTATACTGGAAGTGCGATACTTAATCATTGGAACTTGAGCCGTATCGGTGCAAATCAATTTTGTTTCATTATGAAGTTTTTTTTTTTTTTAAGTAAATGTGATTATCCTATAAGACTATTCTAATAAGAATTATCTTAAAAAAAAAAATGAAGAGGAAAAAAAATTGAAAATCCGAATTAAATAATTTTTTTTAATGTCACAAATGAAAATTTCAGAGTATAGAAAAGGAAAGGGGGCAAAATGGGTACCCCAAAATTTTCACAGAAAAAATTTTTCTCTTCTAAAAGCTCTCACAAAATTCAGAAATACTATTTTACGCCATTTTTCGTAATTGAAGAGGGAAAAAATTTTTTTTCTCAAGTATTTCTTAAGTAATAACACTATAAAGTGTCTCTGCAATTGGCCAATAGGCTGTTGGGACTTTAACAAATAAATAAGTAGTTTTCAACGCCACTGTGCATCACAAGAAATTATCTTTTGATTAGGATTTTTTTTTGACAATTTTTCTTTTAGGAAATTTTAAAAATGTTTGCTTGGTATTTTTTGAACGCGTTGATTTAAGCGGATAATCTTAGTCCCTTAATTTTTCATAAAACTTTGATATATCTATCTGGAAAAATTACTCAATTAATAGACCTACAAGTTCGTAAAATCACAAAGAGTCCATCAATCTGCAATGATTCCTTAAACATTAGCTAGCTTAATTAATTAAAAGCTTTATATTTTTCAATTCAATTATTTACTTACGATTCTCTTACTACGAAAGAGCATGCTTGAGTTTATATGAAAAATTGAAGACGATACTTTTGATTAAGGTCGGACATAGGAACGGATTTGAGGTAATGTAATGAAATATTTTTTTTTAATCCAGTGAAAGTAAATACAAAGTTATGAATATAGAAATGAGAAAACTGTATATGATATATGCGAGAAGAAATTAGATGCATATGTGAAACGGTGAAGCTTAAAAAAACTTGAAGAGAAAATTTTCTCCTTTGACTTGGAGATAAATTTGCAATTGAGTAACTTATTACAGCCTTAAAAATATTTTATCGATAGAACACTGAAATTTTTTAAAATAAAATTCTTGAATAATTCACATAATAGGTCAGAATAAATGTACAATTAAAAACTCATAAAATGATGTATGTGTTGAAAATATTTATTAAAATATAAAAATTATAAAAATTTATATAATGATGTATGAATCGTAAGTATGTATTGAATATTTATTAAAATTTAAAAAGTAAACTGAAAAGCGTAATATAATGATTCATCAAAATTAGTAATATATTTTTAAAAAGTACATAAAATGTTTACATAGTATATTATATTAGAATAATCATTATTTTGTCAACAGATATCCATATTTAGCTTTCAAAGCAACATAAAACTTTTCTGCTGCAACGGATATGTTATAACACTCCTTGAATATTAATATGTTTAAGAAATTATTTATTCTGTATGATTGCAAGCGCAATAAAAATTGTAAGTTGTACAATAATAAACTCTTCTCCAAAATCTACGCCTGATGATATTGTCAAGTTGTGAGTGGGAAATGATTTTTCGATTAGATGTCAATCAAATATTAGTTGAGAATTGTTTTATCTTATTATACTTTTCAATATAAACTTGACTAAGTAGTTTTCTCTCTAAGCATTATAAGAATCTTTTCCCAACAACGTTTTATTAGAAGCATAATTATTCATTTTTTATCGCTGAGTAAATATATTACAACAACAATAGATCTTTCACATGAAATTTCGTCAAAAAACGACTTGTCACTTTTTTTAGGAGTTAAAAAAAATTTACATTTTGTTTTGATTGTTTTTCTTTTTATTTACAGTATCGAAACTGGGATTTTATAAAATTTACATTACTTTAGTTTTACACTTTAGAAGTCCGGCGAAAACCTTGCAAGGTCAGGTACGGGTAAACTGGTTTTTATATCACTGATTCTGAAAAACAAAACTGGTTTTCATTAAAGTACTAAAATAATTTGATTGTTCAATTTAGTGACTCCGCATTTTTTGTTATTATTAGATATATAGATTACAGTTGACAGAAATAGGATAACTTTTCTTGAAATTCTTGTTTGTGAAAACGGTCTTGCAATCTTCGAAATAATAATTATTAGTTATTATAAATTTAAGTTTAATTTTCTTGGTGTGTTTTTAATGTAACTTATTCTATGATGTGTGAAAGAAGAGGGACTGTTAAATTTTATTTTAATTTAAAATAAAAAAAATCTGAAAAATGGTTGACTTAGCAGACCATTTCTGGAAGTTCCTGCTATTTGCAAGCTCAAACACACTCAAAGAATTTTTGAATACAAAGTTTTGAGCTTTTCAAGCTCATATTGGCAGAGCACTTTTTGTTTTAATTTCAAAGTACAATATCTCTTGAACGAATTGATCAAGAAAACATTTTTTTTTTTTTAATTTTATTTTGAGATAATAAAATGACTAATTTTTTATTTTCTCAATTTTTTGACATGTTTTAGAACCCAGAAAAAAAATTCTGAAAAAGTCTGAAGTTGAATTGATATTACATTTATAAATATCGTAGTGAACTAAAGTTAGATAAAGCTGAAGCATTGAATTAAAAGGACCGATAAACAAGATCCTGAAGCTATTTCTTACAATGTACTTCACAACTCACTCCCAACCATTTCCCATACATTTCAGCATCAACTTCTTGACTCGACGACCCTCAGATTAATGAATTGTTATTGAAGATTTATTAGTTTATTTTATCAGCAGAGGGTCACTGCAACAAGTTATTTCAAAAAGTCCTTTCAAATGAGTAGCATTTGCTATTACAGGAACGATTGGAGTGTAGTAATGAAGGAGGAGGTTTTGGAGCAAAGATAAATTTTTGAAATCAAGGATACCCACATTGATATTATGTGTTTTGAATTATTAACTTAATAATGATTTAAAAATAATCAGAATATAATATATCTGATCTCACATAATAGTCGAATGGCTGCAACACATTTCACATGTTGGTGGGGTACTTTCTCAGTAGCAATGGTGGGTGGTGTATAAGTAGAGGTCTACCTTCGTCGACATTCTCATACCCTCACCACGTCCTTCGTCTGCCTCTTACTTTTACTTTTTTATAAACTTATTTGTCTGGTCGGCTGAATTGTGTCGTGTTTTTAAAATTTGTGTACCCGGGACACACATAACATTTACTTTTATTTCACTTTCTCAGGGAGCTTATACCAAAGAGCTCTGCTCTTATGGTTTCAAGACGATCATTTCTGTGGATAATTATTTAAATTAATAATTGTGTTAGTGCTGAATGATAAAAAAAATAAAAAAACAATTAATCGTGCTTCTGAGATGAATCTTTCGAGGAATTTTTAAACATTCATTTATAAAATAATTGTAGACAAATAAACAGGATATTATACACCTAAAAGTTTAAGCAAAAAATCAGTGTGCAGTGCCGATATGTTGCTGAAGAGTGCGTTTCTGTGAGTACATATTAAAAAAAAAGAAAAGTTTAAAAATTTCTTAAAAAAAAAATTTTTTTTTTAATAATATCAGTGTAGAAAAAAAATTAAAATAATTCAACAGATTTGCAAAATGATTTTGTAAATTTCCGTGCATGTTTTTTTTTCATATTTTTTTGTATTACACATCGGAGAGTTACCTTTCTCCTTAGCTCTAATCATCTTCTCTTAATCGGCATCACCGCTCCCTAATACCACTCCTCTCTAGCACCTGGAGCGGCAACTTGAGCCACTTACGTATCACCCATGTGGTACTTGGTACTTTCGCCAGCAGCGCAAATACAATCTGGGAATTTCACGTTCAGACTTATTGCACCAGATACCAGATTATTTAAAATTTTTATGTGGCAAAAATAAAAGTCATTGATTAAGAAAATAATGAAATATTCATTAATCATTAAACTCTTTTTTTGGTGAAACTCGGGGCTTTTTATAATTTATTAGCACGTTGATTATTCAAGCGTGAATGTACCGCTACTGTGTTACGAATCCAAGGTCAAATGAATTGCTAATGATCAATTGCTGATTTTATCTACACTCACTTAGCAAACGATTAATAAATATCAAAAACTTGGACAAAATTACAGATTATTAAGTTACAATTTATACACTTGCGGTAGAAATCTTATTAATTTTTCATCTTCAATTAATTAACATTAAAAATATTATAAATATCGGATTTAAACGATTATCTAACGTTTTCTCCTTTCTCTTTGAATTTCACTGACGTCATTCACTCATCGGTATCGACTATATATCCTTCCGATTGATCAATTCCTTTCATTCGGATCCGATCAACTGATACAACGATTCATATATTAATAATTATTTAATATTTTTATGTCTGAGTTATATCATTTAGGACTTTCTTATAATACATCGATGTTTATGGTTAAGGAATTCATTGACCGTAAAAGTTAACTTGTCTAGAGTTGAGCTATTGTATTCATATTTAAAGGGATTATTGTTTCATTATATTACAGTCATTTTATTTACGGTTACATATTTTGCGGACAGTAAAAATTAATAATGAATTTTCTTCATTATAGGTTGCATGAATTTATGATTAACTTTTTGTCAGTAAAGTGAAATTTACATAACAAAGAATGTTATTTCTGTAGTATTCGTATAAGAAAAGTCAATGACTCCTTCAGTAAATTTGTTTTAATTATATCATCTAAATATTCGTACAGAATTTTTTTTATGTTAATGCACTTATATACATAAAGTCAAACAATTTTCGTTGTTTTTAATAACTATAATTGTAATTGTTTTTTATATCTATCTTTTTATGAATAATGAAAGCTCTCAGCTTTTTTTGAATACCATAGGCAATAATTTTTTTTTTATTCTTACTACACTGAAAAAATATTAACTTGAATAAAAAAAATTTTTTTTGAACCAAAAAAATTATTTTAAAGAGTTTCGCATTAATCTTCACATTCTTTAACTGCCACGTGGTCAATCGGGATGACAGGAAGCAAAGGAAAAAATTAGTAGACCAATGTATAGAATTATTTCGCTTATTTTTATATATAGGCTGAATTATCTACTGAATTAAATAGTCAAGATAAAAAAATTCTTAGTCAGTCAAAATAATGAAAATTTTTAATTTGAAAATTGTTCACAGCGTTCTAATTAAATTATCGTAAGAGATTTCGTTGGTTTACCAATTTTATCAGGTACTAAAAGGAAAAAAGTAATATAATTAAAATAATACATTATAAATCATATTGAATCCATTAATAAATTTTTATAAAAAATCTGATTTTATCACTTACAATAATACTACGATTAACGCAACATTCAGAGCTTTATTTATTGTAGTACTTTCCTTATTCAAAGATAATTACACTTATGAACATTCAAAGAAATTAACTACAATAACTAGTGCGTAGAAAGATAAATAGTTATTATTTTCATATCTGTTCATTTATCAGCAATAAACATTATTTCGAAATTATTGTTGCATTTTTAATACTAGTGTCTATAAATATCAAATTAATACTTCCTAATTGTTATAACAAAAATTTAGAAAATACAATTAAATTAGCCCGATATAAGTCTCATAAATCATTTTGTTCAATTATAAAAATAATGGAAAATTAAAATAGTTAGAACATGTGTAAATTTTTTTTTATGAGCCATAAAATTGTAATTTATTAATAAAAATAATAAATTCGTTTCATTTTCTATGATTCGTGAGTTACCGCAATATCATGCGCGTGAAGAATTGTATAGCGATTAATTATTTGTAATGATTATGCGTTTTTTTTTTTCGTAGAATAATTTCAACTTAGAATGTAGGTTTTTCCATAAACAGCCCTGGTGGTGTGATTCAAGTAAATATCTGCTAAATTCTCAAATATTTTTATCAAAGTATTTTTTATTCTCTATCCTATAATATAAATTGATATCCTAGTTTTATTTAAAATCACTTTTAACCGTCAGGGTCATTGTCGGCTATGGCGAATATGGGACGTGGAGAGTTGGAGACAGGAGATTTTTGTGGTCGATGGTTAGCAGACCCTCAGAGATTAAAAAACCAAGGCTATAAAATCCTGTGGAATGATATAGAGTTTCATAAAATTATTATTTTGATAATTTTTACAAAATTCATATATAATAATAATTTGATCGAAAAAAAAATAAAGTTAATTCCAGTCCACCTACTTTTACAAATTTTTACCAACTAAAAATATCATTGAATAATTTAACACGTTATCTGAAGAATCAGATAGAAATCGAAAGTTTTTAAGTTTTACTTTCAATTTACCAGCTTTCGAAATGTCAACAATTTGATTTAAAATGTAAAATCTTTGCATTATTATTTTCTCACCTCAACTTTTTGTTGACAATTAACTTTCTATATATTTTTGACAAGAATTAGCTAAGAGTTATTGAGAAATAAATATTACGGTTATTATCGAGGTTTGAGAAATTTTGATTATAAAAAAATACACAGTAAAAAATTTTGTGTAAAATCAACACAATTTTACTCGGTAAAAAATGTTGGTCCTTTGGTTTTTATCAAGAATTAAATATTTTTGAAAATATTGACATTTTTAATTAGTATTGATCTAAATTACAATTCATTCCACATTCAGAACTCTTTAAAATTAGTCGAAATATTTTAAGTGTAATAAATTTGTAGTAGTTTTATAGAAAGAATATCAAGAAAAAAAATTAGAGTCATGATTGTCATAACTTTCATTATAATTCATAATGAATTTCAGAAGATTTTTCTTAATTACAGTTCCTTATAGCAGTCGCACAAGCGTAACATCTTCTCGAAAAATCCCACAATCATTAATGATTTTTTTACATGGCTAGTTAATGCTATTAATTACTTTGCAGTAAATAATAATAAACAATTAAATTATAATGTCGGGATATTATTTTATTAAAAAACTTTTCGTGATTACTCTGCTTATATTAACGTTTTATAAATATTTTATAAAGATACTGAGCATTGCTTCCGTTTGCTAGAAAACACCGATTAACATAATAGATAATAGACTGTGAGCATCGCTGAGTTTCACTCGACAACTGTACAGTAGAAATTGAAAGACCGATAGTTAGAAAATAAGACTTTGATGTTGTAAATAATTTCATCTATCTTATTCGTTTTTTATTTTAACAATTAAATTATTTCTCATCTTTTGTCTTTATAATTGCTTGAAATGTTAATTATATAACATCGTAAATTAATTTTAATAAGTTTAGAGACGTTTATGCGAAATTGAAAAGATAAAATCAATAATTTATTAGAAATTCACTCAGACTAATATAATAAAATGACTTAACTTTAACGATAAGTTATTTGGTCTAGAGAATTACGGTCATTTGAAAATTTCTTTTCTCGTAATCAGAATTTCACTCCACTGACTTGCGTGTTAACAATATAAATTTCCATTATTGTTCTCGTTTATCGTTAAATTCTCAATAATAATGACTACAATGTTTTACTTTAGGATATGCTGCGCCATTGCCGCTGTATTGGGCAGTAAAAATGTCAATTCAGAAAATGGAAATCATGAAAAACACCCCAGAGTCAATGATTTTGCTCAAAGAATTCAGAAAACAGGATCGAAAATTCAGGAAATTGGGGTTGTAAATCAGGACTTGGATCCTAATCACTCCTATAGCGATGATAATGACAACGAACAGTTCAATTTGAGTCCAAAAAGACAAGCACGAGTGGAGTTGGAAAACTTTAGCAATACTGGAGTGATTCAAGAGGATGCGAAAAAGAAAATTGATACTTTCAAAAATGAAAATGAAAAAACAGATATCAATATCGAGGGAGTTCAAGTAAGGTGAGTATATAATTTTTTTTTTTATCAAAAAAATTAATTGATTGAACGATAACAAAAAATTAAACTTATCAGTTCCGAATATCCAACAACAATGAGGCCAATTTTAACTACCGAACGTTCGTATTCCCAGTCTTCGTATGATTTCGTTCCAGTTAACTTAATTCCGAAAGATTACAAGGAATCGTGGTCTCCATACTCAAATCGCAACTTTGATTACCTCAGTGACGTTAGTTTGGTCCCAGCTGGTTCGAATTCTCGAATTCAGGTAAAGTAATTTAATGAGATTTAAAATTTGAATTTATTGTGAAGATGCTTTGTTTAATTTTATTTTTGAAATTTATTATAACTTAACGAATGAGCAAGATCAACTGAAAAAAATTTTAATATTTTCATAAAATAATAAACGAAGGGCGTACAAATAAATAAAGCTGACTTAATAGATATATTGTATAGAGAAAAATTCAAGATTTTTCTTCTTAACGCACGAATGATCTCACACACACACAACCTAGCTTACAATATGGCATTGCAAATTCATAACTGCACTCTGTAGAAGGTTAAAATCTCCTTTTTCTCAATAACTTTTACTTAACAACTTACAACTATTAATAGATAAAAATTATAGCATACTCAATCTGCCATTTGAATTCTAATTGAGTTGAACTTATCATTCATTTGAACTTCAAAGAATATTTTACCTTGACTTTTTTCTCCTGTTTTTCCTTTGTAGAACGGAAAAGTTTATTTAATATTTATCATGACTCATGACTATCACCGAGTTAATGTTTTTAAGTTTATTTTCCTAAGAATTAAATTGTGAAAATTTTTTGAAGAATAATTTTAAGTGTAAGAAAATAATTCATTAAATTATTTCATTTACTAAAATTAAATTCAACGCACGTATGTTAAAATAAAAATTTAAACAATTAAAATAATAAGTTCTCTTATTAGGTAAGATTATTATTTCAATTATATTACATTAAATGACATTTACTTTCTATGCGCTGTGAAAAAAGCGTAGCTAGAATTATTACAATTTAAAGTTGAACCGAGTTTGTTTCACATACCAAGTGTTAACTGGGAAGTACTGTACGGCTCATTAGAAATGCATTGTTATTCAGTTGATTTATTATATTAAGCTGATGACAAGTTTATGCATCACTTGTTAATAATTTAATGAAACATGTTTTCCACTACGATAGACATGTTATGGGAGTCTATCTATTGAATCACATTTTTTTTTTTAGTTCGATTAAATACCCACGTGGAATATGAAATTAATTTCTTTTTTGTTAGCTACCAAATTATCAATGAAATTGAATTGTTAATATTTTCTGGAAAATTGTTTAAATATTTTTGCATTTAAATCCTGAAAGTAAAAATTGAGAATAAAAAATGAAACTGTTAGAAATTTTTTTATAATTTACTATCAATAAAATTATTGTGAAAAAAATTTAATAAAAATATTTTACGTGAAAATTTAATAAAATAATTAGTGAAAATTTTTAAAAACCTAAAGTTCGTATTTTTGGGTCGAGGATCAAAAAAAAAAATTTTCTTCAAATTTTTAATTTCAATTCTTTACGGAAATAGACTCCGAATTTTATTTTTTTGTCTTTCCATATTTATTGCCTTTCGATTTTTTTAACACTTGATGATTAAGCGTGGCAATATTTTTTTCTATATTAATTTTTTCTGATTCAAAAAAATAAATGTATTACTTTATCCTTATTTTTAGATAAAAAAAGGTCCCAATGGAAAAGATTACGAATATGAATACGTATATTATTATTATGACGAAGAAGATGAATCAAAAGTAAGCGCTTCGAACAATAAACAGGAAGGTATCAGAACAGCACCTCCATCAAGACGTGGAAGTAGTAGTAATAATAGAAGCAAATATAGTTCAGTTGAACGAACATCGACAGCAGAACCAGTTGGTAATGAGATCATTCCTAAAAATGGTAATCGAGGAAGAAATCTCGCAGAGAGTGAAGAAATCTCTGAAGAACGATTACCCACAAATACACGATTTCCCCCGAGGTAATGATTTATGAAAATAATATACAAATCATCGCTTAATCTTGTTGACCATAAAAATATTTTAATCCATTTTGAACGTAGATCTAGATCTAATCACAATACGGGAACAACAGAGACCACTCGCAGCCGCGGAAACCGTCCAAGACCAAACTTAGACCTTGTGGATTCAAGCAGCTTCAGAACTCATCAAGAAGGTCCAGAATTCCCTCAAACGTTACCGAAAGGGCCTGTAAGGTTTTTGGGTGTTACTCCAAATGAAAACAACGAAGCCAAATACGTTCCGACGCGAGAAAATTCTCAAAAAGTTTATGAACCAGCTCCCGTCGTTGAATCCATCAATGACACGCCTTCATCTCACAGACGAAGGCCCGCCAGTGAACCAGCGGTAATTATCAAAATAAAAATAATTTTTTTGTTGAATGCCTAATAATATTTAATCGCAATAAAATCTCAATTCATAGCCTGAAGCAGTATATAACAGTGAAAAACTCTCCCGACCACTTTCAAAAAGTGTTGAAGAGAAATTAGAATCATCTTCTTTTCCGTCTCCCAAAGATGAGAGATACAGTTACATTAACGGACGATACAACTCGGAGCCACCATCAGAAATCACGACAACTGAAGCTACAACAACAATGTACCCCACAGCAATGGACAAAGTGGCCCTCGATCTGTATGCGTTCCTCCAACAAGGTCAAAGCAACGCGATCGATGCTGCTACGGAAGACGCTAGCGAAAGCACTACCGTCTTTGATGGAGAACTTACTACAGATGCGCCTACCACCACGGAAAATGTTAATCCACCCACAACAACTGAAGTAGTAACTTCTACAACTACTGAAGCCACAACTACAACAACCACTACAACAACTACTACCACAACAGCCGCACCTACGACAGAAGCTACGACAACAACGACCCAAGTACCAGCCGGAAAAGGAAAATTCAGAAGACCTGGCATTCTCGGCAGCACCGGATCTAGAAATCGGTAATTATTTGAGTTTACTTTGATAGAAAAGCTAAATTGATTGAAAAGAATCAATTCGCTTCAGAAACCAATATCTTCAATCGAAAACTTTTGGAACTTGAATTAAGATCCAATTTTTTTTTTTTTTTAAATAATTACTAAAAATTTGAATTAAAGTTTTAATTTATTAACTGAAGCATTAATTTTTTTTTTTCAATAAAAAAAGCTGAATACTTTCAACCAAAAGTAAAATTTTTCTTGAATCACGTAATTTTTTTCTTAGAGTATTTTTTGCAAAACTTATCTAATGAAAAATATTTTTGACAGAAGCAAGAGCAATGGAGTAAGTAGTACACCAGCAACTGAGCCTTCTCTTGCAGAAACAACCCAAAAAACTCGCGGCCGCTTTGGATCCGCAAATGGAGGAAATAAAAGACCTAAATCAGGTTCTAAGCAACAAGAAGAAAAAATTCAGAAAGATACCATCAATGCTGTAAATTCTGAAAAGGCGCCACCCGGCCGTAACAGATTCCGCAGCACCGTTTCCAAACCTACTGCCTCTACGACATCCAGCCCCGTAACCACTTCGAGTTCGAGTGGAATTCCGTCAGGCGTATCGCGTCCTTCCTTTAATAAAATAAACCTAAATCGTCGCCGTAGTAGACCAACTACTCCAACGTCTACGACAAATGAAGAAACTAAAAACAACTCTGAATCTCCGGCACCTGATGATACTCAAGAGTCAACCACGCCTACAACAAAAGCGCCTTTGCGTCAAAAATTCCCAGGTCTTAATAACAGACCAGGAGGATCTGCTCCTAGAGTTAATCTTAGGCGGCCTGGACGACCCACTACTACTACGACAACTGAAGAACCTAAGGCTATTGTTGAAGAACCTGCTGGCGAAGGAACTGAAGAAGAAACACAAGAGGTATTTTTTTTGGAGTAATTTTTTTTTGTTTTATTGAAGATTTAGTACTAATATAGTAACAAAAATTGAAAAACAGAATA